>JANITX010000211.1:8391655-8402182 GCA_027564395.1 Erythroxylum ulei
GAGGAGCCTGAGGAAAAGAACATTGTCATTGAGAACCAATATTACAATTCCAAAGGTTATTCTTGTTCTTCTACTCTCTTTTTTTTTCAAAATTTCTCGAGTGTGTTCCAATTTTCAATGTTCTACCTTTCCTATCCCGTAGATTTCCAACTTTTAACAAACATGTGAAAAGGGAAAACTTTTTAATTGATTTCATCAAGAAGTAAAATTGGTGGCTTTTTGCATAAGCCTGGTAATGAGTCGCAGAAGTTTGAAATGGTTTTCTCAAGTTGCTCTAGCTAAGCTCCTCTTTAGTTTGGTTTTAGCTGTTAAGACTCTTTCTTTTTAGGTCCAATGTTATTTATATTTATTGCGTGTATTTATTCAGTTCTTTAAGGGTTCTTTGTTTCTACACTCAATTTCATTCTTTACCTGTTTTACTGACGTGTGGGTTTTTCTTGGGTGGAAAAGGGTTAGTTGAAACAGATCCTGAGGGAGCACTTTCAGGTTTTGCCAAAGTAGTTTGCATGGAACAAGAGAAAGCAGAGTGGTAAGCAAGACATGTTCCATAATTGTTGATGAGGTAATATGGTGTTATATACTCTAGCGTAGGATCTAGTCATGGGTTGAGACACGAGAAAAGCCACCTCTTTTTCTTTGGCCATGTTCTCCCCTTCTTCTAAAGAACCAACACAAGGAAGAGACCTGTCCTTGACAGGGTCTTGTATAGGCATAGCTGCTGCTGTTCTTTTAATCTGAGGGCTGTGTTTTTCTTGATAAAAGTCTGCTAGCCTCTTTATTAATCATAGCAGCCTTTAAATAGGCTTAAGGATAAATTAATAATTCTAATTAAGAATAAAGTCTAAAAATAAAATCCTAACAGAAATAGGAAAAATAATTTGTAAAAACCTTAAAATACGAGAGAAAATCAAATAAAACAAAATAAAAACAGACTTGTTAAAGGCTATCTTGATTGTCGCTTTTCTTGCGTAGCGAGAAAACTTTTCCTACAAAGGCATCCTCAATATTATTCTCCTCCCTAACTTTGAGCTGGTTCTCGCTTAAACTCCACATCAAACGCGGAGGATCTTGTTCATACACCACCTGAAATGGCGTAGTTTGTAAGGAAGAGTGGAAAGATGTGTCATATCAATAATTCGCCCACAGAAACCATTGAAGCCATCTCCGTGGTATGTTGCCCATAAATCAACGCAAGTACATCTCAATGATGCTTTACAACTTTAGTTTGGACATCTGACCGTAGGTGATAAGCTGAAGAAAAGGCCAACTTTATTCTTGAGAAACAAAATAATTCCTTCCAAATGAGACTCGTAAAAACTTTGTCTCGATCTGAAATAATTGTCTCGAGTAACCAATGCAAGTGAAAGACTTTTGTAAAAGATACATGAGCCACAGATCTAACAATGAAAGAATGAGCAAGTGGAACAAAGTGTGCATATTTGGAAAATTTGTCTACAACTACCATCAAAACTGACTTCCCTTGGACCTTGGGTAATGCTTTGATAATTCCATACCTGTTGGGGCACCAAAAGAGGCTGTAGGAACCCTGCAGGGTGTAGGTTTTCCCTCTTGTTACATTGGCAAACTAGGCAACCCTGTAGAAAGTCAGCCACTGTTGATTTCATTCCTTCTCAAAAGAAATCTCTGTGCACCCTTTGCAAGGTCTTTTGGACCCCTTTGTTGGTTGTGTTATGAATGCCTGAGAGGATGGTTTGCATTAGGGGAGAAGTGGACAGCATATGGACCTTTCCCTTGAAAAAGATCACGCCATCCCTCACTTCCAAAGCAGCTTCGGCCTCCCCCCCTTCTGTAGGCTGTCTCTTCGCTGTTTCGAGCCGTTCGAGGCTTCCACTTTTTGCGAAGGGCATAAAAAATGTTAGCCTGTGACTTAGAAAGGGCAAAGAGCTAGCCATTCTCCTCATCATATTGGGAAAGTGCATCGGCAGCTCGGTTGAGTCGCCGCACTTTGTACTTGACCTTGAAATCAAAACCCATTAGTTCACTAATCCAATGTTGTTGAGGTGAAGTGGTTAAATTTTGTTCTAACAAAAATTTTAAGTTGAAGTGATCGGTCCTGATGAGGAAATGTTTCTCCCAGAGATATGGTCTCTAGTGGGTCACAGCTTTGGCAAGACTGATAAGCACCTTTTCATATGTTGCGAGCTTATAATGACGATCTACCAATTTTTTGTTGAAAAAAGCAATCGAATGACCTTGTTGTTTAACGATCGCTCAATACCACTAGAAACATCACACTCCACCACGAACTCTTCCTCAAAATTAGGCAACCTCAATAGGAGCTTCAGAAAGAGCCTTTTTCAATTTTGGAGAGAGCCGAATAGGCCTCATTCCCACATTAGTATGCATTCTTCTTCAATAGGCTAATCAAAGGTGCCGCCATTTGCCCATAATGCTATGTTATCCTAGTGGTTTTACTAAACTAAGGGCATCTTGTTGCCATGAATGTTTTGAAATTCTGTTTTTACCAAATAGGAAATTACTGTCCATGGCTTCCTCTAGTTTGTGGGCAAGTGGATGACAGAAGATGCATGTCTCTTGCTCCTAGTTAATATGTTCACTTAGAATAATCTTCCCTCGTTTCATGATGTTATTTTCAAACAATTGTCCTATGCTGTTTTAATTACAAGTTAACTGAAATTTTTCTGTGAGGAATGGTAAATAATCGGAATTTCCATCATTTGGGATACAAGCATACTTGTTGTTCACACAGTTAGAGATTTTCCTATAACTTGACACATGGCAAATTTAGTCTTTAAGAGAATGAGTACAAGGTGAACTGAAGTGGAGACCTGGAGCGTGAAGGTTCTCTGGTTAATATTTTCCTTCCTCATTCTTGTTTAACATATTCTACCTTCTCTCACATATCATGCATTGCTAGAGCTGTCATTGAAATGAATAATTTATTATGCCTGTAATGGGTGATATCTCAAGTTATGATACGGTTAAAAGTGTTTCTTAAGTCTTTTAAAACTGCTTTTACTCTGCTCATTCTTGAAGCTACTACAGTATTACTATTCTTCTAGTTTGCGCTACTGTTGCTTACTTGATATTTTTTCTTATTTTCAGGAGTTTTCAAGCACTTAAACAGACAGTTAAGCTTTATTATCGGTTGGGGAGGTATAAAGAGATGACGCATTCCTATAGGGAGATGCTAACATACATCAAATCAGTAGTAACTCGAAGTTACAGTGAGAAATGCATAAACAATATCATGGATTTTGTTTCTGGATCAGCTAGTCAGAACTTTGGACTGCTGCGAGAATTCTATCAGACGACTCTTAAGGCCCTTGAGGAAGCAAAGAATGAGGTCAGATTTCAATTTTAGTGGTGGTTGTTATGCAATGTATTGATGCGATGTTTTCTTCATCTGACAAACCAATGGAAGTTTCCATTATACTCCCTTGGTAGATTTCAGAACTAGGTGAGGTCCTTCTTTGGTCCATTGGATGCATGTATGATTCTCAGATTATTAACATCCATCATTTTCTTATATAGTACTTGGATGTTTAGATTCACAGGTTGAACTTTTGTTTTCTCAAAAGCAACTTACATAGGCTACTTCGTCCTACTGCTAGCCTCTGCAAACCCTCTTCAATTCGTTGTCCTTTCAAATAATGCACCGATCTCTTGCTACCTCGGATTAACTACTGAGCCATTTTCTGTTGAAGTTATAGAATGAATAGCTTGCTTCATTTTCTTAAAAGGTTCATCTTTGCACCATTTCTTTACTTGAGTTCCTGTTTGTAGAGACTTTGGTTCAAGACAAATCTTAAGCTTTGCAAGATTTGGTTTGATATGTGAGAATATGGGCGGATGAGTAAGGTATACCTTCTAGTCATGTTTTTGGGTGCTTATGTATTCACTGTAAGGTTTATTTCTTTCATTAGTTTGAATTGCCTGGCCAGATATTGAAGGAACTCCACAAGTCTTGTCAAAGAGAAGACGGTACAGATGATCAAAAGAAAGGTAGTCAGCTTCTGGATGTCTATGCCGTCGAGATCCAAATGTATACAGAAACAAAGAATAACAAGAAGCTAAAGGTGAGATTGTCCAGTATTTGATGTCTTGAATTTATGTTTTCCAAGTATCAAAGTTCAGCTTCTCTGTTTGCATGCATCCTGCCTTTTGCTATCATTTCTTGAAGCGTTCAATTCTTTCTTAAGTTAGATGATCGCCTGATGTTTTTGTATGGCTTTCATTATACCAAAAAGCACTTGCTATCAAGTCAGCTATTCCACATCCAAGGATAATGGGAATAATCCGAGAATGTGGTGGAAAGATGCACATGGCAGAGCGTCAGTGGGCTGAGGCAGCAACAGATTTCTTTGAAGCTTTTAAAAATTATGATGAAGCTGGTAACCAAAGGCGTATACAATGCTTAAAGTAATTCCCTTTTTCTTTTCAATTTTTGTTCTTATTTGTTTACTTGTCCATTTGATTTTGTTTACACATTTCTTGTGTCAACCCCATCCTGACATAAACAGGTTTCATGCTGCTTGAATTTATTTTAAAATCCACGCAGGATGCAAGTTTGCATTGTGAAACCAACTATTGAAAGTAAAATTTCAAATAAGTTAGAAGTTCTCAAATGGATCCGTGTGTTTGTAAAAGTTGACGCTCAATATCATCCTGATGTTTGTTGCTGGAAACCAGTTTCATTTTAATTGAAAATGAATAGTAAATTGGCTTTGTTGGACAAGAGGGAGACACACATTCAGACTCTCTAATGGCCTGCCTACCTGCAACCCCTACCCCCACTCCCCCAAAAAGCAAAAAGAATCCCCTTAAACATTAACCGTAATACCTCTTACCCTCATTTCTCTCTCCTCAGAAAGGATGGAGGCTAGAAATTCGAGCACTTCCATATATGCAAATATTGAAATTGCTAATCAATAATGAGAAGCACTGTCATGATGTGCCTTGTATGGAAGCATTTAGACTCAAATTTGTAGAAATTGGGATTTCAGTTTAAATACACTCTTAAGGAGTTTTACAATGATATAATTTAAGCGGTCAAACTGTTTCTAGACATTTTGTTTCACCAATTTTGCTGATCTTGATTGGCAGATACCTGGTCCTGGCCAATATGCTGATGGAATCTGAAGTTAATCCATTTGATGGTCAAGAGGCAAAACCGTAAGTATTTAATGCAGAAATTATTAACTTTAGGACATTAGTTTCTTCTCCTCACTCAACTTGTTTATGCTCTTACGTTTGATATTTCAGATATAAAAATGATCCTGAGATTTTGGCAATGACTAATCTCATAGCAGCATATCAACGAAATGAGATATTGGAGTTTGAGAAAATTCTCAAGGTATAATTAACTTTCCTATTTTACTTTGTATTTGCATGCTAGTATCTTCTAGTGCAGTTTAGCATTGCATATTAGCATCTTTCTTTTTGGTCCTTGGTCTGTGTTTTTAAATTAAAAGTTGTATTTCAGAGTAACAGGAGAACGATTATGGATGATCCATTTGTACGAAATTATATTAAAGATCTATTGAAGAATGTCCGAACTCAGGTGCTGCTGAAGCTTATCAAACCCTACATGAGAATTCAGATTCCTTTCATATCCAAGGTGAAAGGTCATTGTTTTTTTCTATATGAATTTGGTTCTGACAATACTCACTCATTACAATTATCACTTTGGGATCTGATGACTGAAATGGGATTTTCTTTGGTTATAATTTTCACAAACTTCTTTTTGTTGTTTGAGTTACAGGAACTCAATGTACCAGAAAAAGATGTGGAGCAGCTGTTGGTTTCTCTGATACTTGATAACCGCATCGTTGGACACATTGATCAGGTGAACAGATTGTTAGAGCGTGGTGACAGGTAGAAGTTTTGTCTCAAATGACTGTTTCATATCCTGCGGACAACTTGAAAGTTGGTTCGTTTCAGTTGTAGTTACTCTTTACCAAATGCAAAGCAGGTCAAAGGGATTGAAGAAATACACTGCCATTGACAAATGGAGCTCACAGCTTAAGTCTCTTTCTAAGACTAGCAGCAATCGTGTATATTGAGACTGTTTGTAGGTGTGATTTCTAGGGAACTGTCCTTTTCTGATTCATTCTCCTGTTCAATATTACACTATAAATGTATAATCGTTCTTCTGGGGAATTTTGGTGTTAGAGAGTAAAAAGCCTTGCACTATTTTTCTGGTTTGTAACGCTCATACTAAGGAAAGAACAGAAGATTAACGACTGCGCCTCCATTGTGCCTGAGGAGCTCGAACCCAACAAGTGATGAAAGTGGAAGAAGTATTTCAAAATCAAAGCAAAGAAATGCAAAGAGAAATGTTGGAAGCTTAGTCGCACCTGATGGATACCCAAGTTAAGCAAAGTTTAGAGGAGAAAAGGGCTAAGGGGATATGTTTCTGGTGTGATAAGACATATACCTCTATACATAAGTGTAAAAAGAAGTAATGCAACTTATTTGTAATGGAAGATGATGATGGAGGGGAGTTAATAAAGGAAACAAGTATGGAAGTAGAGGGAACTGAAGAGAAATCTCACATGGTCTCTTTACAGGCTATGTCAGGGATATCTATGGGAGTACAAATAAATGAGATCTTAATAGATAATAATAGCACTAATAATTTTAAGGATGTCATGTGATGCAAAAGAGAGTTTATCAGCTTTCATATGTTAACAATGTTAAGGTGATAGTAGAAGGAGATGCCTAATTACCTTGTGAGCAGATGTGTGATGCGTTTAAATGGAAATTATAAGGTATGCCTTTCATCACCACTACCTTAATACTGCCATTAGGAGGTTGTGATATAGTCATAGAAGTTCAATAGTTAGCTACCTTAAATGAGGTTTTATGTAACTTTGGGAAATAAACCATGTGATTTAATTAAAAGGAGAAACATGTGTTCTTGAAGGGGAGATTCTTGATCTTCCTAAGCTTATCAAGAATAAGAGGTTGGAAAAGTTGTTAACCACACCACATGGTACCAATCAATGGTGCATATTAAGACTTCACCACTCATTAGAGTAACACTTCCATGAAATAACTGTTATTGGTGTCAACTTGGAGGAGAAATAGTAGGAAGAGTTAGGCTATGTTTAGTTGGATGTAAGATTTTTAATATAATGGAATAGAATAGAATGGTTTATAATATAATGAAATATAAATGGGTGTAATATTAGAAAATTGTTGTTTAGGAGGGATGAAATAGTGATTAATGTAATATAGTGAATTTTTGTTTGGAAGAATGATTTATAATGTAGTTTAGTAAAAAGTTATTTATCATTTTATATTCTATCCTAAACCCCTTAAATCGGAAGTTTATCATTTTTACTGTTTAGAATGAAATGATATGTAATATAAAACTTTCCTCTTCCATCTCATTCCATTTAATGCCATTATAAACCTTCCTCTCAAATAATTAAATAATATTATATTTTATTCCATTCTATTAATAAACCCTCAATCAAACTAGTGTTAGAGGCTTTATTGACCGAATATGCTTCTGTATTTGTTGAATGAAAGGGCTTACCACTTTACAAGTCTTAAGACCATAAGATTCAACTCAAAGAAGGAACATAACTAATCAATGTGTGACCATATCGATATAGCATCCTGGAAAGAGATATAATTGAAGAACTTATCCAACATATATTAAGGTAATGAGTGATTTAACAAAGCAACAACCCCTTCACATCCCTAGTGGTGTTGCTGAAGAAGGATAGTTCTTAGTGCCTATGTGTTGACTATAGTGAGTAGTCCCGACCTTAGGTAGGGACAGAAAGGGCACCTGCTGAAAGACCACCTTCATAAGGGACTCACTCTCAAAGTAGCATTCTAGCATCCCATTTAAGCATTCCATTCCATTATTGAAGGTCATTAAATCATAATTAATGGTTGTCAGAGAAATGAAAAAGACAATCTTGGGTGGTGATTATATTGTTAAGAAAGGAAACTAGACCTTTTAGCTTCCAAGTTTAATTTTATCTTTCAAAGTTAACATTAACTTATATTTATAAATTCGTTTAAAGCATTTGGGTGTATTTCTTACACTCTAATTTTTTATTTCCATCAGTATATGAATCTAAAATACTCCAACTCAAAAATTAGTAGAGAAACTTTTTCATGATTTTGACTTCTAACTTCTGAGTGATCACTTAAAGGTCAAGTTTATGACTTTTTCTATGTATATTTTAGCTTACTAAATACGTCAATATTTTATAATTAATTTGGAATTTGTCATTCACGTGAATACTATATTAGCATTTTAAATCAGAGCATTAATGTTATGAGGTTGAAGTCTTTTAGCATTCATAAGTATTTAGCATTAACAGAAATGATGTATAAAGAATACTAAGTATTTATATAATTTGATAATATTATATAAGATAAAATTTTTCACAAATCTAGAATTTGTCTATATATATAATTTATACTCATTAAAATAGCAAAAAAAAATTATTGTATGATTAGTTAATATTTATTATTATTTTAGGTACACTTATGGTATTTGAAATTATATAAAACTATAAAGATAATTAATTAATAATGATTTTTACAATTTCATAATTAAATTCTCCTACCAATAATAATTTCTAAATTAAGAAGTTTATACTTGTTATGGACGATCAATCACAATAATCAAAGAACAAGTGCAGAAAATAAACAAACACACAGATTTATGTGGTTCACCAATGTTTGGCTACGTCCACGGCGGCTAGGGTTTTATTTCATAGTGAATGTTTTCAACATAAGGTACATTAGGAGAATAGAATGTATTTATATGCCCAGGAGAATACAAAAGACATAACGTGGGCCTAGTGTAAAGTCCAAATATATTATCAGGCTCCTTCTCTCAACAATTCTCCTATTTAGAGACTGATCCAGTCAACCCAACCATCTTCATTCTCCATGCCAATGCACCCAACAAACTCACATAGCCGCAACATCTCTCACGCTATGGTAGAAGATCAACTGAGGCCTGGCATAACCCCAGTTTCCCAGCATCAACACCTTTAGTCAACATGTCTGCTGGATTCTTAGCACCATCAATCTTCTTCAAACACATCTCACCTACTTCCACTAGACTGCGAGTGAAATAGTACCTACGCCGGATGTGCTTAGTTCTAAAATGATATACTGGGTTCTTCACCAGTTGTATGGAACTCTGACTATCAGTGAAGAGAACCTTGTCATGCTGCTTCTTGCCCAACTCTTCCAAGTAATCAGTCAACCATATCGTCTCCTTATCAGCTTCAACTATTGCAACATATTTAGCCTCTGTAGATGAGATAGAGACACACTTCTAAAGTTTAGACATCCAGCTCATTGTTGTCCTATCTATAGTGTAGACATACCCGAATGTACTCTTGCTTGAATCCACATCTCAACTAAAATCAGCATCAACAAAACCCTCTAGTACTACCTTGCCATTCCCATAACAAAATGAGGTGCTAACTGTTCCTTTCAAGTGTCTCAGAAGCCACTTCACAACTTCCCAATGCTCTTTCCTTAGATCTGACATGTATTTGCTCACAGCTCCCACTGCATGTGCTATATCAGGCCTAGTGCAAACCATAGCATACATCAAACTCCCAACTGCAGAAGCATAAGGCACTTTTGCCATGTGCTCACGTTCCTCAGCTGTCTTGGGTAATTGCTTCTTTGACAATTTGAGATGGTTAGCCAAAGACGTGCTCCTGGGCTTAGAATCATCAACTCTAAACCTGGACAATACCTTCTCAATGTGTTGCTCTTGGGACAGATTTAGAATTCCAATAGACCGGTCTTGGAAAATCCTCATCCCTAGAATCTGCTTTGCTGCACCCAAATCTTTCATCTCAAACTCTGATGACAGTCTCCCTTTAAGATTATTTATCTCCTCCATGCTTGAATCTACAATCAACATATCATCCACATACAAGTGTAAAATAACAAAGGACTTAGTAAACTTCTTGATGTAACAACACTGATCCTCTTCACTCCTGTGAAAACCGTTTCTAAACATGAAAGAGTCAAACTTCTTGTACCACTGTCTTAGAGCCTACTTTAATCTATACAAGCTCCTCTTGAGCTTACACACCATGTGCTCCTTACCAGGGACCTCATATCCCTCAAGTTGCTGCATGTAGATTTCTTCCTCCAGATCTCCATGTAAAAATCCTGTTTTTACATCCATTTCCTCAAGGTGTAAGTCCTCTACTGCAACAATACTCAGCAAAATTCTGATTGTAGTTAGCTTCACAACAAGAGAGAATATTTCAGTGTAGTAAGTACCTTTCATTTGTGAATATCCCTTAACCACCAATCGAGTCTTGAACCTAACTTTACCATCAGTTTCATTCTTGATCCTGTAGACCCACTTGTTTAACAAAGCTTTCTTCCCTGCAGGCAACTCAGTTAACTTCCAAGTATCATTATTCTCAAGTGACCATATCTCATCATCCATGGCTTACTCCCACTTGATTGAATCCTTCACCTGCAAAGCCTCATCAAAAGATTCTGGTTCTCCTCCATCAGTCAACAACAAAT
>JANITX010000211.1:8455258-8466519 GCA_027564395.1 Erythroxylum ulei
CCCCCCCCCCCCCCCCCACAGAAGAAGACAGGATTACGATTGAGGCATGCAAGTTTGAATTATTTGGATTTTACTCAAACCTCTTGATTGCGAATTGTGATTATCAGAGCGAGTGATGTGAAATTGAATGTCTGTATATGCATTTTGTAATGTTTCAACAAGGCCAAAGATAGGAAGAGAAAGAAAAAGCTAGAGGGGCAAATCCGTTAAACTGGCACATGGGAACCAGACCAACAGGGCTTCATCATTACTTCTTGTTTGTTACCGACCAGTCACTCGTCGTTTCTCGTTAGTTAAATCAAGTGGACCCCATCCTTCTGCCTGAAGAAAGCATCGTGTGGGACCCATTAGAAGTTCTCCTCCCATGCTTCCAAAGTTTAGCTTTCCTTTTTTAAATCAAAACCAGAATAGAAGTAAAATTACTAAAATAACAAATTTAAAATTTAAGAGCTTAAATAAGGATTAAATAAAATTTAAAAAATTTTAATATATTTTTTATTTGTTAAAAATTCTGAAATTAAATTTTTAAAAAAAATTAAATACAAATTAATTAATTTATAAGTAATTATTAATTTATAAAATTGACTGAATAATTAGTAAATTAATAATTTTAAATAATAAGAGTTATTAAAATAAATTGAATCGAAAAATTTCAAATTGAACTAAAAAATTAAACAATTCAAAAATTATACAATTAAATTAGCCAAACTAGTTGTGTTGACCGAACCAATTGAATTTTTTAATTATTGAAAACAGTATCTATGAATGATTATATAAATATAGTCACGCCAACCAAACTAGAAAATATCAAATCTTGTTCAAATAAATAAATGCATAATATTAGAATATTGTTACACTCATTACATTATAAGACTATATATAATCCCACAAGAAGCCAACCCAACCTCTTTAAAGAATACCAATTTACCAATTCAAAGTCTTGGAGCTCCATCTTCATCTTTCTTTATTCTATTGTAGTTATCATTATTTCCTTGTGCAATTTTCAAATGGGAACATTTATCACAAAAAGATGTCAATTTTCCAACAAAATAAAAATTAAATTAATTATTTTTAAATTAATTTCTAATAAACTTACAAGGCAAATAATAGAGTTTTTAAAACATTACAACAATAACAGCAACATCCAATAAAAATTTCGTTGAGATGTAAGATTTATAGAGGTCTAGTAGTACGGGACCTTACCTGTAACTAATAAAAAGACTGTTTTTAAAACATTAAGTATTATTAAGTTAGCAAATTTGTATAATTAATTATCTTAATAATACTTTAATTTATACCATTTTATTCAACTATGTGGTTATTGAAAGTTGTTTCTTATTATTTATCCTTTTCAATTTAAACATACAAATTCTTAAATAAAAAAAACCCTTAAAAGAATACTTTCACTTTTTGAAGCCCATTAGAGATACGGATGTCACCTTGGTTTGGATGACCCGGTTCATCCTTACTTTTTAATAAAAATGTATAAAATGACGTTGCTTTTGTTATTTCAATTGAGTCGAACTATTTTAGCCCGTGGCTTGCCCGTGGCTAGGTCAATCTGATCGGGCTAAAATTAACATCCTTAATTAGAGGTAACTTAGAATTGATATTTCATCATCACACCAATCCGAAATTTCGCAATAAAGTAAAATTTAGGGAGGTCTAATAGTACGTAACCTTACTCTTATATAGTAAAGAGACTGTTTCCAGGAGACCCACATGCAGATATGACAATAAGAGAGAGATGCAGGTTAAAGAGTAAATAAGTAAAACTGTCACGCTAAATTATTAAGTAAATAAAATCACAATAAATACATAACTATATAAAATATAAAATATAACTCGACTTCTAAAATATATTTTAAAACTAAAATATAACAAAATATATCATCTCTTTATCTTCAGAAAAGCACTAATATTCAGACGATATGAGAGCAATAAAACATCAAATAACTAGACTTTGAATCATACAAAACACAAAAATGTTGGAACGCAAAACGTCTGAAATTATAAAATCATTATGTATAAAAATTTAATCTTAATATAAACCCAATAATGTCATAAGCAAAGAGATCATCATAATAAAATCCAGAAAACATTCAACATTAAATCAAACAAAGAAGCTAATATCAATAGCACAAAAAATCATGAAGAATAGAAATTTCAAAAAACCTAACAAACTCATAAAACACCATCATTATCTAATAAAAAAAACCTAACAAACTCATAAAACACCATCATTATCTAATATGTTTATGTTTTTAAGGTTCAATTAAAACAGACAAATCAAATGCATAATTGGAATATTAAAGTCTTTGATGATTTTAGGAGTGGGTATGCTCTACTACAATGACAATCTTAGGTGGAAACCCTAATTTCAACGAATGGTCCTTTTTTGAAAAAGTAAAAGGCAGCCCAGCCTATACCCACCATCTCCTACTTTCCATTTCCAGATTCCAACTTTCCTCATTCTCAACTCTCTTTGTCAAAAGGGAAATACATTAAATTTCAATCAATCAATTGCTTACTTGCATTGGCATCTAACCCAAGAAATTAGAAGAATCTTAAGTCTCCACATCAACATCATCCTTGTTGGATACATTTTTCATTTTTTTATGAATTTTCCTTTTCTGTGACCTGTAAGTCCAAATTCTTCCTTTCTTTGTGTTTTTTCACGTCTCCTTTCTCGACATTTTCGCCTTAACAATTAAATTTAGCTAATATTTGGTAGAGGGTTAGGGTTTATTTTCTCTCATTTCTCTCTGTCACTTGAGCTTTGACTCGTAAAGTCTCAACCTTTTTAGCGTTTGCTGTTTTTTTGTATGCAATATAGTTGTTCACAACTGAGTTTGATGGTTTGTAGTCTTGGCTTTTTTTGCTTCTGAGCTTTATTGTTTTTGTCTATTTTCCCGATCTTTTTTTTTCTCTTATTCGGTTTGAGTGGTGCTTTTTTATTTTTAATTTTTTATTTTTTTGGTTGAGTAAGGTGATCAAAGCACGTAACTTCTTGTTACTTGTTAGAGATTTTGAAATTTCTCCTCTTGAACTGATCAAAGTTCCTGTTAAGCTTTGGTTAAATTTGATCGGTAAGTACTGACCACATTTTGCTTTGTTTTTAAGGTGATAATCCGTTTAGGATAATCGTATGTTCATCTTTTTTTCCTATTTGATAATCTATACTTTCTTGATTGGTAAACAGGGTTGTTAGTGTGAAATAATGACGAGGGTCACCCGTGATTTTGGAGATACCATGCAGAAAGATGCCGTCCCGGCGGTTTCTGCGGATGTTGCCTTTGCATCAAGTAGGTTTCCTAATTACAGAATTGGGGCCAACAATCAGATAATGGATGCAAAAGATGACCCAAAAGTGCTGTCCATGAAAGAGGCTGTGGCTCGTGAGACTGCACAACTTTTGGAGCAACAGAAGCGCCTCTCTGTGCGTGACCTTGCCAGCAAATTCGAGAAGGGCTTGGCAGCAGCAGCTAAGCTGTCTGAAGAAGTAAGATTGCTTAAGATTTTTGTGGCTGTTTGTGTTTGTTTCTAAACTTGACTTGGTGAGCAATTGAATGGTCTTTTATAAAATACTGGGATTTCAACGTCTTAGTAGTTGATACTTTTGATTATTGGGATGTAAGATTGATTTTAAATACAGGATAAATTGTTAAGGAAAAATAGTAGACTCATGCTCTTAACTGTGCATAGTCAACAATTTTATAACGGGGAAGATTTTCTACCTTGTCATGCCTTTGCTTAAAAAAGAAATTACCTGATCACAGTAAGAAAATTAATGGTATAAACTGCAATCTATACATTGTTTCACTTAGGTTTTGGCAGTTAAGCAGACCTTGTACAGTGTGGGGATATGTTGGCTATTTGGAACTTGATCCATGAAAATATTGTTATTCATGCATATATTATTCTGATGATTTTTTCTTTGGGGTTCTGAGCTTGAGAAACATTGGCGGTATTATAATACTTTGGAAGAAATAGTCGTAAATATGTAATTTTTGGACCAATTGCAGGCTAGACTCAGGGAGGCAGCTTCGCTGGAAAAACATGTTCTTCTGAAGAAGCTTAGAGATGCTCTAGAATCTTTAAGAGGACGTGTGGCTGGTAGAAACAAGGATGATGTAGAGGAAGCTATTGTCATGGTAGCTGTTTCATGACTGCTCTCTTTGTTAGATTTTATCATTCTAGAAATTGTGATCTTATAGGTGATGTGATAACAGGGTTTCTGTAGCCATGCCATTGCACAACAAATTTAGGTTAGAGAAATGAAAAAACAAGGTCTAACTTTGGATAAATTAATTTCTGGGACAGGATTTGATTTTGACTGGCTAGATTGATGGTTCTTTGTAAGCAAATTATATGAATCAATTATCAGGTTGAGAAAATGTGTTTGTAAGTGGTTCATCATTAATGATGACCATAAGAGTCAAGCTGATTTTGGACCCAGCAACTTCTGCATTTGAAGTGAATCTTGGCTATTTTAGGAAAACTTTATAGAAATCTAAAACGTCAAGTCAATAATAATTGCTGCACAGAAATATTAGCGCTTGCCACTAATTATTATCTCTTTTCATTTCATATCTGTATTGTCTTTCCTTGTAGAATATTTCTACCCGCTAGCATTTTTCAACTTTCTGGCTGATATACTATTGACAATGTAATATTAAAAGAAATCCTAAATTATTATTATTTTTTAATTTTAGGTTGAAGCGTTAGCGGTTCAGCTTACTGAAAGGGAAGGAGAACTTATTCAAGAAAAAGCAGAAGTAAAAAAACTAGCAAGTTTTCTTAGGCAGGTAATGTAATCTTTAATAAAAGATGGACTATGTTTTAAACCTTTTCTATGCTTTTTCGTATTTATTTCATCTTTATTTATTGGATTTACTGTGCACATTTATGCCCCCGACTTTCATCTCCTCCCCCCTTTTTTCCCTTTTGTTTTCTTTTTAGACGTTATCAAGTAAAAAACAGGCTTGACATTTTTTATGATCTTGGTCTTGTAGATTTTGAGATCAGCAATCCTTTTCGGTTTTGGCTCCTTTAGTTTTCAGACTTTTCTATTTTTTCATTTTGCAATTCTCCTCATGTTCACTTTTCATTTTTCATATCTTTGAGCCAAGTCATATGAGCATTCCTTCCCAAAAACTTTATTCTCTATACCGATTTTCTCCTATATTTTATATAGAAAGTTATACTCAGTACATGGTCTTCAGTACTGAGTGTTTATAACCCTTTTAGGCCACAGAGGATGCGAAGAAACTTGTTGATGAGGAACGAGCCTTTGCTCGTGCTGAGATTGAGAGTGCCAGAGCAGCAGTTCAGAGGGTGGAAGAGGCCCTTCAAGAACATGAGCGGATGTCCCGAGCTTCTGGGAAGCAGGTTTGTGTTAATTGTTATTTGTTCTAGGACTTGTTAATTACTGGTAGATATTCTTGCTTTTACAACACCATTGGAAGTAAGTATAATTCTTTGTACACTTGTAAGAAATGTAGATAGGAATTGGAGACTTCTGTCTTGTAATTCTTGTTTTAGATTCTAATTGCTTCCCTTTTTAAATTTTTTTTTTTGTTTATTGTATTAGTCATTGGTCGTAACATACTGCATTGCAGCCACTGAACTTCATCCGAAATCAAATACTTAATTCTAGAACCGCAATGGTTGCGACGGCTGTATATCCTTTTTCATGTTCTCCTTTGTGATCTCGTTTTTGGAATTGAAGTTATAAAGTTGTAGTTTCAAGTATGTTCTTATTATCACCTTTGAAAAACTATATTTTCTGGTTATTAGGACTTGGAAGAATTGAAGAAGGAGGTTCAAGAGGCCAGGAGGATCAAAATGCTGCACCAGCCAAGCAAGGTATATGCTGGAGCTTCTACGTGAAGTTTTCCCCTACGCTGAATCATGGAATTTTGTTCTTGTGTCAAAACTGATGCTAGCATGTTTCTTAAACCTTGAAATGCTTTAGTGCAATTTAATTGTGTATCTGTCTGTATCTGAAATTTAATTGTGATATTAGTTGTATAATGGCTAAATAGCTTTGTAGATCATCTATTTGTCCATTTTAACTGTGGCAAACATATGGGAATACTGATGATCAAGATTTCAAGGGGTTGGAGCTATTTGTTTTTTTGGGAGTTTTTTAGTTGACCTCTAACTCTAGAACTTTATTTATGAAATCTTTGGATGCGAGTCTCGAGCACACAAATGGACACTTCCTACATCCTCGTGACAATTCAATTGGGTGTGACACAAATTTATTTTTCTTTTAATTTTGTTGATTTCTGAATTGATAAACTTTGTAGGTGATGGACATGGAACATGAGTTGCAAGCATTGAGGATTCAACTTGCTGAGAAGTCTAAACGATCACTTCAGCTTCAAAAAGAGGTTTGGTTATAGTACCATTCTGGCATGCAATGAGCTGCATATAAATTCTGTGATGGATTCTTTGGATTTTTAGATGCTGTGAATCTGTTTATTGCTCTTAGTCTTATTTCTTTATTCTGCATTGGCTATGGTTAAGGTTCTGATTAATAACATCAGCATTTTATGGCTCTCTAGTATAATTTTTAGATTTATCCTGAAATTGCCCATCAGTCTGATCTTTCATATCTTGCTTTGAAAAGATTGCTCATCTCTCAAAAGTAATGATTGATAATCAACTGTGCACCTTTGTGGCATTCGTTGTAACTTGGCAGCTTCTCACAATATTGGAGTGTACGAAAGTGGGAATAATTTCCACTGTAGTATTGAATAGAAAACATACGGCTATATATAGCCTATTACAAGAGAAGTTTAAATCTGGAAATATATCCAGATATATCTAATCTGATCTAATCCCTTAATTTAAGGGATTTGAACTTATTCTATATGATCTATATACAGCCTATATCTCAATATAATCTAGATACAACTGTATAGTATCTGTAGAAGAATATTAGCATATCACCAACATGGAGTTATCAAATGATCAGACTCTTGTTCAAATTTGTGTGCTGAAGTCTAACAAAGATAAACTTTCTTTTGTAAGACATCAAATAAAGAATATTCTCTTAATGGCTAGTTATACACCAGAAAATGCTGTTTATCTTTTGATTGTTTTCAATTATGTAGTTGAAGTAAAAAAAGAAGAGAGAAGCTATATTTACGCAAGAGGTAACAAGATTTGACCATTAAGCTTACACAGACACAAAGACCATAGGGTATTTATTTTTAATGAAGAATAATACTTTTTTTCTATAATCAGAAATATAATATTTCTAATATTATGATATTTCCATATAGGATGCACAGAATGTTACCGTAAATAGATCATACAATCTATTTACTCCAGAATCTTCTAATCATTAAAGCAAAGTATCAGTAGTGTGTAAAAGTTTATTGATCTGAACGAACTATATCCTTTGTTCACAAAAGATGTCTCTTGTATTTGTGTTTTTAGTTTGGATATTAAAGAATTTGAAAAGGAGTAGTTTTCATATAGATGCAAGTACTTAAATTATGCTATCAAAGTTGTGGTATTTTACATGTTCCAGCATCTTCTGTTATTGTCCTTGCATGTGACACACAAATTGTCATTCTCCTTTCAGATCTTTGATGATGGCTGTGTTATTCTTTCTTAATAAGCCTATTCGTGATTCCTGTGCATATGCTTCTTAATTTGCTGCTAGCTCTAAAGAGTAAAGAGACAATAAAGTGTATATTAAAGCATGCAATTGTTGATTTTACATTAATATTATCGTACATAAAATGTGGACAGGTTTCTGTTACTGACTTTTTCTATGGTTTGCTTATCTTTTATCTCTTCCAGCTGGTTTTGAGTAGGAGAAGGGAGCAGAGCATTACCCAATTTTATGAATTTGATGGTTCTGAAGCTTTAGGTTCATATTTGCGGATCAAGCCCTGTTCTGACAATTCTCCGGATCTTTCGAAGTGTTTGATTCAATGGTACCGAGTATCATCTGAAGGTGGCAAGAAGGAGCTTATATCAGGTGGTGACATGTGTTTTTCTTCTCCACTCCTTTTGATACCGACGATGGTTTTTCTTTTCCTTTCATCATAATTTACACTCTGATTAACCCTCTTTTGTGTGGTGGGGGGTGGTGGGAAGAGTGGTGTGAGTGACATTGAAATCATGATGGTTTAGCACTAACTCTTCCTTAAAAGTTGCATAAAATTAATAAACTTACCATGGTTTTATCAACAGTTTAGGTTGTTTCATTTGATAGTTGTGGTCAAGATACAGTATTATCACATAATATTGTGATAATCTGATTGTAATCAAATTATATTAGATAGCATTATCTTAGGATTCTCCTGTATTTGTATAGATTCTTTATCCTATTTAGTATTCCTATTCATGTATATATGTACTACATTCTCTAAGAAATACAATATAGAGCAAAAAGCTCTTATTCACATGGTATTAGATCCACGTGAAAGAGATAGTGAAACTGAGGAGTCAACCTTGGAAAATCAAGAAATGGCTTCCAATCTTGAGGGATCCTCCACGGCAAATCTAAACGAAATTGGAGGTCAGTCGTTGATGACCTCTGGTCTTGAAGGAGCTTCAGTTGTCATCGTTTCTGACAAACTAAATGGAACGAACTATCCGGAGTGAGCTCAAGTTATGAAACTCGCCATTGGAGGATGCGGGAAGCTAAGCTTTATCATCGGAGATGGAAACGTTCCAGACCCAATGAACTCGCAAGCTGTGCAACAGTGAGAGATAGACAACTCCATGGTCTCTTCATGGCTTATCAACGCCATGATACCAACGATCAAACGTACCTTCATGTTTTTGCCAACAGCTTGAGATATCTGGGAAGGGGTGCGACAATCATACTATGATGGAGAGGATGCATTGCAAATCTACAAGATAAAAACAAAGTTGTGGCAAATGAAGCAAGGTGACAGAGAAGTTATAGAATATTGGGTCGAAATGGTAGCATTATGGTAGGAACTTGACCTTCTGTCGGATGAAGAGTAGAGATGCAAGGAAGATGCTGTGATGTAAAACTAGAAAATTGAAAAGGAAAGTCTTTGAATTTTTGGCTGGTCTCAACAAAAAATTGGACGATGTCTGTGGCAGAATCCTAAGTAGAGCTCCTCTACCAAGAGCTAAAGAAGTTTTTTTTGAAGTTAGGAGGGAAGCAGCAAGGAGGAAAATTATGCTAAAAGAAGAGTCAAAAGAAGAATAAAATTTGTCTCCAATACCTACTAATGAAGTGTCTGCATTGATGTGCCGTGGTGAATCCAGTAAGAAGGGTAAGAAGAAGTGGTGTGATCACTGCATACAAACTGGTCACACCAAAGACACATGTTGGGACATCCATGGAAAGCCTCCAGATTGGAAACCACGAAAAGGAAAAAACCGAGGATATCAAGTATCTAGTGAAGGAGGAACAGAAAAATTTGAAGATAGTCAGAAGCAATAAGCTAGTTAGTTGAATATTTCACCAGGGAAATTATTGGAAATACTAAAGAATCTTCAAAATGGCAGCCATTAACAGAAGACAAGTACAGTTGCCAATGCTACTATGAGAGGTAATATCTTACAAGTTTTTTATCTTCATGCGGTAGGAAGAAATGAATAGTTGATTCTGGAGAATCAGACCATATGACAGATGACTATAACCTATTTCATTCATATTTTCCTTGTGCTGTTCGTGAAAAGGTTAAGGTAGCAAATGGTGATTCTTCTTCGGTTGCTGGAAAAGGAAATATCAAAGTAACTAATTCTATGAAATTAAACTCTGTTCTACATGTTCCAAATCTAGACTGTAACCTCCTTTCAATTAGTAAATTGACAAAAGAAGCTAATTGTAGAGCTCATTTTTTTCCCTACTCATTGTGTTATATAGGACTTGTCATCGGGGAGTTGATTGACAGTGCTAAAGAGGTAGATGAAGTATACTACTTTGAAGATAAAGAAAGTCATTCTACTCCTTATAGCTTGGGTAATAGTGTGATTGTCCCTAAGAATGATGAACTATTAATATGGCATGAAAGGTTAGGTCATCCAAATTTCCAGTATATGTTACGATTGTTTCCAAATATTTCAATAAATAAAGATCTTTGTGTTCAATGTGACGCTTGTGAATTTGCTAAGCATCAAAGAATTTCTTTTACAAGGTCTGACTACAAACCCACAAAACCTTTTTCACTTATCCATAGTGATCTTTGGGGCCCATCTTGTGTCACTAATAGAACCAATTCAAAGTGGTTCATTACATTCATTGATGATAATACTTGTTTGCGCTGGGTGTTTCTTTTGAAGGATAAAACTGAAGTCCCTACCGTGTTCATCAACTTTTATCAGATGATAAAAAATCAATTTCAAACAAGTATTCAAGTCCTTCATACTGATAATGGTACTGAATATTTTAATCAAAATCTTCATACATTCTTCCAAAAACATGGAATTGTCCACAAAAGTACTTGTGTCAATAGTCCTCAACAGAATGGGATTGCTGAGCGGAAAAATAGACACCTTCTTGGAGTAGCTAGGGCCTTGATGTTCACTAGCAATGTTCCAAAATTCTTTTGGGGGGATGCTATCCTTATTGCAACCTACCTTATTAATCGAATGCTTAGTCGTGTCCTTTCTTTCAAAACACCTCTTTAAAAATTTCAAGAAATCCATATAGCTACCCATCTTGAAACTAACCTTCCTTTAAAGGTTTTCGGGTGTACAATCTTTATTCACAGTTATTCACACAACAAACTTGATCCAAGAGCCAAAAGATGTGTGTTTCTGGTTACTCTGCTACACAAAAAGGGTATAAATGCTATGATCCTATATCAAAAAGGTTGTTTGTTTGTGATGTCAATTTTTCTGAAACAGATTCCTTCTATCCCAAGTCTTCGATTTAGGGGGAGTATTGGAGTGAGTTTGGTGATGTATCTCAACCTGAACCTCCTTGTACATTTGTTCCTGAACCTATCCTAACACCTATGTCCAATGCATCTCCTACAGGGACAAATCCTGATACAGAAGTAGCCATGCCTAACAACACACTCAAAGTGTACTCTTGGAAGAAGAAAACAAGTAGTACACTCCCTGTCCCTAAAGCTATACCAATCTCTGAACCAATGCAGGTTCTTGCCGAAGAAGCTCAGAGTAGTAATACAAAGGAACAAGAAGACAATATAGATCTAGAACTGCCAATTGCTTTACGGAAGAAATCTAGATCATGTACCATGCACCCGATTGAGAGGTTTGTCTCTTATGATGCTCTATCTTCTCAA
>JANITX010000211.1:8468344-8479863 GCA_027564395.1 Erythroxylum ulei
GATACCCACCCCCTTTGGAGGGTTTAGTGGATTCCCAAATTTAATGGAATGAATCCATTCCCTTGGAATTGAAAACCTCAAAGCAAACACTACTTTTTGCAATTATTCCATTCCTTCATTCCCAAACCCTCAAACCAAACGCCCCCTAAAACTTCTATCAGATATATACGTGTTGCAAGTGAAATTGATTTCTGTGCATTCCTTTCTGGGTTTATGGGGTTTTGGGGGTGAGGGCGTGGGAAATACAAGAAAGTTTAAGCTGTTGATAGATTTAAGAGTTCATAACTGATTATAGAATACTGTTTAAATTCATTGATTAGAAGACCGTATCATATTGTGTGAATTATCAATTGCTTCTGATGAGACATTCTATGCATGGGCTATCGCTTATTTCATCATTATCTATATCTTACAGGAGCTACTAAATCAGTTTATGCTCCAGAGCCTTTTGACGTTGGGAGAGTCTTGCAAGCTGAAATTGTATGCAGTGATCAACGTATCACGTTGGCTACAACGGGTGCCATTGATCCAGGTTTTCTTTTCAACTGCTGCTCTGGTTTGATTTGGTGTCATGCTGTAGGTTTTGTAACATTAAATTTTCTGATAATCTTCTTTCGAGTTTTCGGTCTAGTTTCAAGTACACAAGTCCTTCATGGTTACTTTACATGCTAAATAATTAAATGCTGACCTAATTCCATGTCCAGCTGCTGGTCTGGGTAGCTATGTGGAGGCACTTGTTCGAAAACACGATGTTGAATTCAATGTATGTGTTTTTACCTCATTGTTTTCTTTTCTTAAACTAGTTAATTATGGATGGTGTTTAATATTTGAGAGTGGTTGATTTTAAAACTATTCAAGCATTGCATGTGCGCCTAATCATTATGGTTATTCCACTCTATTTAACTTGTCTAATATGCTAGATGAGCCATGGATTAGATTCTACTGAGTCTAGCCGTTAATGTTGTTTAGATTTTTCTCAATTCAAATCTTTGTCGATTACATTAGTTTTCATTTGTATTGAAGTGGTCTTTAGCTTTTGTATTTCATTTCGGAATCTGATGACTTTTATACTTGGTTTTAACTATACTTTTGTTCAGGTGGTTGTTACCCAAATGAGTGGTGCTGATCATGTCTCCGAGTCAATTCATGTGCTTCATGTGGGAAAGATGCGAATGAAGCTTTGCAGAGGGAGGACAACAATCACTAAAGAGTACTACTCCACTTCAATGCAGGTATAGTGGATTGCAAATCTTTTTCTCCTAACAAAGGATGGCTTGTGAACCCGTTAACATCTTTTAGCAGCCCCGTTTTATACTGTTCTTTTGTGCTTTAGTTATGCGGAGTGAGAGGTGGTGGGAATGCTGCAGCTCAGGCTTTGTTCTGGCAAGCAAAGAAAGGGCTTTCCTTTGTCCTGGCCTTTGAATCTGAGAGAGACAGAAATGCGGCCATTATGCTTGCAAGGAGGTTTGCTTTTGACTGCAATGTAAGCATTTTTCAAATTTTCTTTAAATGCCCGTCTTTTTTGGATGGATCTGTTTATGCATGCACTTCTTCAACTTTTTATTTATTATTGTAGAAATGATGTTTAAATTGCCAATTTTTTTGCATATAATTTGTTTGTTTAGATATGTACGAAAGATAATGAAGAACTTTTCAATTGCCAAAAGCAGCTCGTAGAATTGTATGACAAGATGCATTTTATCAAGTTCTGCAGGTTCTTAGGGCCTAGGGAAGAAACATTCTTTTTATTTGGATATTAATCATTAATAGTGACCTGTAGCCAAAAAGTGTTGATTTGCTTCAATCCAATTTGTTTTTATTGTTTGACAACGTTTTGCTAGAAATCTTATCCTTTGATTCATTCTTCGCAACCACTGAAGGGTTAATTGCTTTTCTGCAAATTATTGTACTACCAGATCACACTTGCCGGGCCAGATGATAGGGCTTCTTTAGGAAGTTAAAGAACCTCCATGGAGTTCCGCTTACTAATTGTAATTATATATAGAGTTCTCACTTGTATTATAGGTTTGTGGTGGTAGGATTTGGCATGTAAGGATTGTCTAGAGAGAAGGCATGTTTTTGTTTGCCTTTTTTGTCAGAGTGTAACATATTCAAATATTCTAGTGGTGATTTTCAGATTGATTTCCAAATTTGTTGAACATGACCTCAATGCTGAGTGATGTTAACATATATTTGATCCATTTGTATAAGAGATAAAGAGTATAATTGGTTGATTTTGATATCTTCGCTTATCTTCAACTCGTGAACTTAGCTGGTAGAAACTTATTAGTTTCCATTGCTTTTAGTTCATATTGTCATTACTTGTTCGGAAACAAAACATCATCGTTGGCTTTGTATTATTATTTGTGCGTTTCATTCATGAAATATGATTAGGATATTTGAGAACATATGTATGATTATAGCTTCATACAAGTTTTCTTGGACTTGGGTCAAGTTGATTGATATTTTTGAAGAACAAGTTATATACTTATTTTCTATGTCATTGATCTCCCATCTATATCAATTGTGTTGGAGGGCATTTTGGTTGGCTTAATTAGGTTAAAAATTAATTAAAAAAGTTAGTTAATCAAATCTTAATTAAAAAATTTAGATTTTAAGATGAATTTTAAATTCGAAAGATTGGTAAAAGGCTCAGTGTAATTTTGATTAAAGGTACTTAAACTGGGCCTCGTCTGTATACACAGCCCATTGATTGTACCAAAACACCAGTAGTCATAAGCCCACTTAAAAAAGCCGTGGCTAAGAATGCAAACCACTTCGCTTTCGATTCCCTTTGTCTAATCTGCCACTTTAATGCCAATATTTGTGGAAGGCTGGAGCTTTCACTGGTTATAGCCATCAATCTAGCAAGCTGTTATCTGGGTCAACTCTAGTTTCGGCAACTATCAAGGTTGTTATCAGTTGTGACGGTGGAAGGTGAGAGCTTTAGGCCATTAGCTTGGTCAACCGTCATTGAAGATACTTAAATCTGTTGTGTAGTTGCTACCTTACATTTGTCCAAGGTTGTTGGATACCTTGTTTTTTCCTCTTCTTTTCCTTGATACTTCCATTTCCGTCAAATACTCAGTTTTAAGAATTCATGATTGGTGAATACGGCAAAAGCTTATTCGCCTCCGTCTTCTTTAGCTAAATCCATAAAAAGGTTTGTATTCTTGAGTTCGTCAAGTCTGCCTTCTGTTTGCTTATTTGTCAGCTTGGTTTCGTTGATAATATCTTAATTGCTTTAGATGTGGATGTTATCTAAGTTTCAAATTTGTTTATTTTGGAAGAAGTCGTTGCCCTTGGTTGTTTGATGTTTTTTTAAGGAACTTTAGCGTCTTAGTGGATTTTGGGGCGTTCTCATTTCTTAATTCAGATCTATTGAACTTGATTTGAGGTATTCTTGTTTTTGCTTGTAGATTTATTTTGTCTTGATAAGTACTTTGAAGTGGACAAATTGTTGGAATCCACCACCTAAATATTAGATAGTTTGACGTTTTCCTAAATTGACAGATGCTTCTTGTCTATATATGTGGATTATGAATACACACTTCACTGGTTACTGAAATATCCACTAAACTCTCAAGTGATCACAACATTTTTCAATCCAAGATGGCTGATGATGAGAGGACTACAGTGGAAATTCTGGATGAGAACAATCTAATTGACCTTGCCAAATACATAAACTATGTCAGTGCTCCTCAAGCTGGGGCCATAGCAACATTTTCTGGCACCACAAGAGACACATTTGAAGGCAAGACAGTTGTGGAGCTAAGATATGAAGCATATGTGCCAATGGCACTTCGTCAGATTAAGTCCATCTGTTCTTCCGCTAGAGAATCCTGGAATATTTACTCTATTGTTGTGGCACACCGACTAGGCCCGGTTCCAGTTGGAGAAACAAGTGTCTTCATTGCAGTATCAGCTGTTCATCGTGCTGATGCCCTTGATGCTTGTAAGTTTTTGATTGATGAGCTAAAAGCTTCTGTTCCAATATGGAAAAAAGAGGTGTATTCTAATGGTGAGGTTTGGAAGGAGAATTCGGAGTTTATGGAAAGGAGGACAGATCTAGGGAAGATGGGAGGGGGCTGCTGTAGAAGGAAAGTTGAGGTATCACATGCCATGAAGCGCTGCTGTGGAGCCAAAGTGAAAGTGAACGACGACAAAACACAGGGAATTGTTAATGGTGATGAAGGTGTTGAAGAAACTGAGTAAAGGAACAATAAATATAGGGTAAAATATCATGGGTTTTTCTTCTATCACATTAATGTGGAAATAAAATGGGAAGCTGAACAAAGACTTTCATGTCAAACTGTAAGGCTTGTCATGAAGTTTCGTGTTGTAAAATTTTCTGTGTGTTCAGTGCAAAGTGATGTCAATAATTTTCCCATTCTAACTGTGATTCAGAAGCTATATTACAATTTATTTATCTTAGAGAACTGTGTTATCCAACTACTTGTTCCTTTGATCGGTTGCCTCATTTTTTGCTTTGTGCATTCCTCATTCTGGATTCAAACTAAAGAGCTGTCATTCTATGGACAGCCCCTGAAACAACTCTGAAAATATCTTCTGTAAGCTAAAAAAGCAGATTGAAGTTGAAGGGATTTCGTTTGACTGTTTTTCAGTAGCAGATTATGTGCTGGCCTAGTTTATTGGCTAACATCATAAGAAAAGCGGTAAATGTTTGATTTCCTAAGATAAAATGTTTAACACTAGATAAAGAGTTGTCATAAGTCTGATGACTGTTCATCCCAAGAAACAAGGAATTAGATATACAAAGATCATGACTCTACTGAAAAAGCACTATCCAATGGAACACACTAATATGCCAATAAAACTTTGGAAGCTCCAAAGTTATGGTAATAACTTGGCCACAAGGCTCTTGGCAGGGGAATGAAGAGCCACAGTACCCCGATCTACACTTGAAAACTTTTTGTACACTGCCTTGAGCTTACTATCCGCTGCAGCAGCGTGGAACTGCACCAGTAACTTCGCACAACATCTGTCAAATCACAGGCAAAATCATATTAACATGATGACCTATGACTCAAAAAACTTGAAGAATCTTGTGAATGAAATCAAGTACAAACATTAACACATCTTCACTGTAACCAGTATGGTGCTTTAATGTTTCAGTCCAGAATGGCCGCTTGTCAAGGGTATGTCGAGCAGCATATACAGCTGAAGCAGCAATCAAGGAGGGGCGATACGAGATGACCACTGGATATTGCATCAGACCAAGCTCGGCCAAGAAAAATGCCATGTTCTCCAGCTACAGCAGTTAAATTTCAGTTAATCTTGACGCATCTATAAGATTAAGAATCAAATTCTATCAGCATACCTCCTTATCAGATGGAACAGAGGCCTTGACGTATCTGAGGAGGAAGACATATGGTGTAGGGACTGTTAAGTACCATTCCAACTTTCCCAGGATTGCCTTCTCCATTGCCAAAACCTGTTCTCGGATATAGGCATTGTCTGATATGCAAACAAAGTCATTAACCTGTAAGAATTTCGAGACAAGGTTAATCTGGGAAAGGAATGACAGACAACTTAAAAGGATGTAACCGAACATGTGAAGGGTATTGACCTCTGGTGCCCATATCTCTTCATACTTGCAAGCAATAAGCATTGAGCTGATGCCAACCAACTGAAGCTCCCTTCTTGGCACAACCTTAACTGCTAGGAACCGATCAACAATGTTGAGAGTAAGATAGAGGGTTTCTGGCATCAGCTCAAATTTGCGATGAACTTCAATCAACCAATCCACTAGAATTGTTCTCATCTTCGCGTTGATGTCTGGCTGCAAATGCATATAGTCATGTACCCTACCATCATCCTGCATCAAATTATCCTTAGATTGTGGTTTAGGAAGAAGGACAGCAGAGATGGATAAAAAAGAAGCATATGAATTCATCATTACTTCTGTGAGTTTGTAGAACTTGTAGATATCATCAACATATTCAACTACTGCCAACTCATTATCAACATCTTCTGCATCAATGCAACTGACTGGTAAGTCCTCTTTTGGCTTGTGGCTAAGACCACAGACAGCCTGAAAAATCAACAAAAGGAAATATATTATCTCCGAGAAAAAGAGAGAATTGCAGCAGAAAATAGTGTGAGAGTAACTATCCAATTTACCTTGCTCCGAGCAGTGAGGATTGAAGTGAGTGTTTTAATTTCCTTCTTGGAAGATCCTGCTCGAAATTGCCTTCTGTTAACTGGTCTACCCTCTTCACTCTCATCAGAGCTAATCTCGATCACGTTATCAGGCTTATTCTTCTGAATGGCATTATTAATGGCACCAACTGCAGTCTTTGCTGGCACTGGACCCCTTCTAGTTCCAGGCCCATTACCAACTGGTTTCTGCATATTGATAGGAAAATAGATCACCAAGTCAGTTTCTGAATCTAAGCCTTTGTTCCAATATGTAACAGGACTTTGTTATATAAATTATGATTACCTTCCCTTGCACACCATGATCTTTCACCAAATTACCGATGTCTTGAAGTACCCTTCTATTCCTGCCATCAACCTCCGCCAATTTCTTCTGTTTGAGTTCCCCTGCGAAGCTCAGAAACTAAAATTATCAACAAGTTTCTTCAAACAAAAAAGAAAAAGAACTTCCATACGGGAACTGCCTCGATGAAACAGGAAAGTTAAAAAGGCTCATAATTTAACATCTGCACAGGGTAAACTTTGAAAACAATGGGAGGATAAGATTTACACTGGATCGCTCACAAAATGTTCAAAGAAACAGAGTGAAAAGGGATGAAGAAGAAAGAACCAGCCATATAGATTAACCAATCTCACTTGTAGGTTTAATTAGAAAAGCCCAAAGAATCACTTCAACAACGGATCAAGACAATAAAAATAAATTGAATGCTCCTCAGTTGAAACAAGATAAACATCGGCATTTCAAATTATACAAGAACATAACAAAAGACGATTGAGACAGGAAAGATCATGACTTGAATACATAAATAACTTGCCAGCAACACAGAAATAGACCAAACTGAACACTGTCAGCAGGTTTGATGAGGAAAACCTTAAAAGAAATGTTTGAACAACTACTGCTATCATACATCATAAAGCATAACAAAACTCCAAATAAACCTATAACCATAACAACAAAACAGAAGATCCAAAGAAGCAACCTTTAAAATTTCAGACCCACAAAAAGATCGATTAAAAATTAATACCTCTAAGTTGTTGGTGAGGAACAACAGCTCTGGAAGCCATTTCTAGATCTTCTTTTTCTTCTTCTTGTTGGGTTTCTTCTGGTTCTTGGTTCTGACCAAAGACTCTCGCAAACAGCGACGACAGAAACTCCTGGAGAAGACTACTACGCGTCTCTCCTTCTTCTGCTTCTATGATCGCCACCCTTTCTCTCTCTTCGCCTCCTTGTCTTTTCTCTCTCGAATATCCACTCCTCTCTGCAAATGTTTTCCTTGGTTTCTTTGCTTCTTTTGTGAATTGGATATGTGATTGTGTTATATCAGAGAAAAGGGAAAAAGCAAAGAGAGCGTTGAGTTCCCTTTTGAAGCGACGCCAAGTCTCTTCCCACCTCCAACGGTCTTATCTTTCACCATGGCTTAACCGTTGGATTCTCTCCCATCTAACGGCTACAAATCTTAACTACACATGGTTTAAAGTTTTGGGATTCACTAGCCGTTGGTACCTAGTAGTAGTAATACGGTAATTTTGCGGGTCGGGTTTGGTGGAGGATCCGTTTCATTAACTTAAAAAATGTATCAGAAGCCCTTGGGCTTTAGACCTGAGCAGGTCGTCCATGTTGTTAAGCTTATATAGTACCGCATGAAATAGTGGATCTGTCTTATTTTAGGACTTAAAATTATTAATATTTTGTAATTATTTTAATTATATATAGTAATTAATTTAATTAAAATCTCTAATCTAATTGAAACCCCTCTGTATATATCTGCTCTCATAAGTCTACTCTTCATCTCACTCCAACTCTCTGGTTTAACACACAAATCCTATCTGGTTTCTCTCTTTAGCTTAGGAAGAAACCTCTAAAACAAATATTTAGACATGTCCTCTAAGGCTTGAGCTTCTCTTGTTGTAGGTGAAATTAGATGGTGCCTTTTGCTGGTTAGGTGTTTCTTGGTTGTTCTTGTTAGGCATTATGGTGAGTTCCACGAGGTGAAGGGAGCCATTGTTCGAGGGAGAGTCTTGAAATAATTGGTAACAATTGCTTATTTGTGACTATAAGATTAGAGGTTCGAATAATGAAAATAAACTCTTTGATAACCTTCATTCGATCCTCGCAAAGTAAAAAATGTTTTTTCGAGAGTAAATTTTCAATGAATATGACCTTTCATTTTATGATATTAAAAAAATTATCATGACCTTTTTCACTTGCCAATTGCCAATTTACTTATAATAATTTCAATTTTACAATAGAATATGTTATCCAAATCACGATAAAAAGATATTTAGAGTTAAAAAAACCACTCATCAACCATTTATTAAAGTATTGGATACCAAAAAATTAGAATTATTTTTTTGGTAAATCAGAACTCTATAAATAATAAAAGGTTATATACAATCAAGAGTTACCAAAGGTATTCTCAAAACACACAAAAACAAAATGACATGCATCTAACTGCCCTGCCAGTAATTTCTCCTAGTCAGAGCTTACCAAAGCCTACCAGAATAGAAAGTGACAAGATCAAGCTCAAAACAAATGCCACACAAACCCAATTATACGCCAATCAATAAAACACCAACAACTACTACCGCATTATATCAGCAGATACCCAAAATACACTAGTAAAAACAGACCAATCACATAGACAATCATGGTATCATCAAATCCTGGTAATCAGTATGTATTTGCTCAGTTAATGCCCACAGCAGCTGCCCTAGATAACGGTTTACAGTGCAGAAACCATTGCCTAACAAACTCCATGAAATCCAAATTGCATTTGGAGCGTCGTCGAAGCCTTTGAACGTGAGCCATCCAATAGGGTTCAGCCGTTGGGAAGTGAGATCGTCGAGATGCACAGAAATCTACATGAAAAGGTTAGTGCACAATAGATCTAATTACCTCTCAATGTGTGTAGGCTGAGATTCTCCAGAACTTGGAAGAGTATCCTAGCTTGTAAGCTCTCTACCTCCATGGCTACATCCTTGAAGGTTCTGGAATTCTTTTCGGTTCAAATGTGGTAAACCGTTGTGGAAAGAAGGATAGGGAAAAGGGGGGATCGTGGTGGAGTTTGGTGGAACCAAGAAAGGATGGAAGGAAGGGTGGAAGGGGTGGGGATGGGTATTTGGAAATGATTGAGGCAATGGTCCCATACAGACTTAGAGAAAGGACAACTAAAACACAAATGCTCATTGAATTCCATGTCTGACATACACAGTGAACAGTGGTTGGGCATGTAGAGAAAGTGAAGATTATCCCTTGTTTGGAGTCTTTTGAGGACTGCTAACCAAAGAATGAAGGAACACCGTGGGTTGTTATTTTTAAACCAAACCAGGTTATACCAAGGTATAAGTTGGGTTGAGGGTCTCATGAGTTTGTAAGCTAAACTATTGGTATAAATCTTTGAGGAGCTAGGGAGCCATTCCAAGTGATCCGGAGAATTAATCGGTTGATATTAAACAGGTTCAAAATCAACAATGAGAACCATAGGAAAATCCTGCCACCTCCACCCATTATTAGTGATTATATCAGAAACCTTTGCTGTCATAGGTAAGCCCGACCCATTTATCTCCCTAGGAGATAAGAAGTTCCTTAGGATTCCCCTTGGATGCCAAGGATCTTGCCATAAGAGAGTGGATTACCCATTACCTATCCTAAATCTGAATTGATTCCCTAATTTGTCCCAGACACTTAAAAGTTTCCTCCAACTCCAGGAGCTATTATTAGTAGGGTGTGCACTCCAAAAGTTTTTTCGTTTCAAAATAACCGTATGCACCCATCTAACCCACATGGCCTCTCTATCATAGAAAAGTAGCCAAATCCTCTTCCCTAACAACACAAGGTTCCAGGTTGGCAAATGTTTAATCCCTAACCCCCCTCCTTTTTGGATTTAATAAGATCACTCCATTTAACTTTGGATTGATGGTGACTATCTACCCGCCCAACCCATAGAAAATTCCTAAGTTTGGCTTCTATTTCCTTGAGGATAAAAGACGGGAGAATAAAGTGAGAGGCCCAATACACTTGGAATGACGAAAGCACAGAGCTCACTAGTTGAAGTCTACCTGCATAAGAAAGGCTTTTATGGGTCCATTTGTTTACTCTCACATCAATCTTAGCCAATAAGGGTAAACAATCTCTCCTTGAAAGCCTACCCATAATGAGGGAACACCTAGATACTTTATGGGTAAGGAACCTTGCCTAAGCCCAGATAGTTGAGCTAGCTAGTTTGCCAAGTGAGTTATGTCATGGGAAAGAAAAAACTAACTTTTAGAATGATTCATATCCAATCCTGAAAATTGAGAGAAGGAGGTTAGGCAATTGAGCAAAATTAGAATAGAACCTATGTCAGCATGACAGAACAACAGAAGGTCATCTGCAAACAAGAGATGCGTGAGTTTAAGTTCTTTGTATCTCCAGTGGTATTTGAAGGAAGGATTTTTAACTATATAGTCATTCAAACTTCTGGAAAAAAAACTTCCATAAAAATAATGAAGAGGTAAGGGGATAAAGGGTCTCCTTATTTAAGCCTAGATTTTCCTTTGAAGAATTTGGAGGGAGATCCATTGATCAAAATGGCACACGAAGGGGAGGAAATGCACTCTTGGATCCAAGCTATGAACTTCGGAGGAAGGCCTATAGCTACTAAGGAATTGATGAGGAAATCCCAATGGATGAATCATAAGCTTTTTGAAGATCAATTTTAAAGGCACATCTCTTTTGACCATTAGAAAGATGGTAATTTTTGAAAATTTCTTGGGTTAGCTAGATGTTATCCCCAATTCTCCTATCCTTAATGAATGCACTTTGGTTAGGACTAATAATGTCAGGAAGAATTTCTCTAAGCCTATTCGAGATGATCTTAGCAATTACTTTGTACAACACGTTACAACACGAGATAGGCCTATAATCTACCACTGTGGAAGGGTGAGCTTTTTTAGGGATAAGCGTGATAAAGGTAGAATTAAGCTCTTTAAGGAGTTTACCATGATGAAAAAAATCTTGGATAGCCCTAGTAATGTCCTTCCCAAGAACGTGCCAAGTGTGTTTAAAGAAAAAACCATTAAAGCCACCCGGTCCAGGCGCCTTATTTGGATTGAAGGAGTTAAAAACCTCTCTAATCTCTTGAGTTGAATCATCAGCGATAAGGGAGTTACAAAGACTTTCAGATAAGGCTTGAGTAAAAAGAGGTTCCACAAAGTCCTTTGAAAGCGGAAGGGATTTTCTACTTCTAATTGAAAATTGAAAGAAAGCAACGAATTGTTCTTGGATCTACTATCCTCCTCCCATTACCCATTTCTAGAGAATTGATAGTGTTTCGGTTTCTGTTAGCAATTAAGGAGTT
>JANITX010000211.1:8481783-8496437 GCA_027564395.1 Erythroxylum ulei
ATTAAAATTTTGCCTCCACTCAAAAAAATTTTTGGATCCGTCCCTGACTATATATTGATGTTCACCAATTAAACTGTTGATAATACCCACATGGGAGTGTCTCATATTAGAAAAAGGAAGGGAAAGAAAACTAACATATAAGCCTACTGGGTCACTCCACCTATTGTCAATTTAGTTTTAGAATGAAAACCCACTTAGGATTGTGTGTGATCTAACTTTCCTTCTCGTGTTGTCCCGTAGGCCCATTGTAAAATTTCACATGGTATCAAAGCCTTTGTGATCAAGTGGTTGTGAGTTCAAATCCTACCACCCACCTATTATTCAGTACAAAATAGAGTGAACCTGTGCAAGTTTTAAGCCCAAAAGACTTTCACTTGAGGGATGTGTTAGTGAATATATAAAATCAATTAAGTGCTTGTTTGGTTCATCTTTTGGAGGGTGAAAAAGTACTTTATTTTCACCGTAAAAGTTGTTTTTAAGAAAAATGAGTGTTTAACTGTAAAATCCAAAAGCATTTATTAATAGAAATAGCTTTTTAATAAACTAAAATACAATTTTTTAAGAAGCTCAAATTTGAAACTTTTCAAAAAAGTATTTTTCAGTAAATTTTCAGAACAATTAATGAGCCTATTTTTTAGTCTTTTTTACTCTTATGTTTTACACATAATTCTCACAATACCCACAAACTCATCTTAACGAGTATTTTGAGAATTATATAATATTGTTTATCTTTTTATATGTTTTAATATTTACTTTTGATATTAATTTTACTTATGTTATAATCCATATAAAAATTTAGTTAGATATATTTTTATTTATATTTCATATGGTTTAAAATTATATAATAATTAATATATTGTGCTTTGCATATTGTTTAATATATTTTAAATAATATTTATATGTATAAATAATTTGTATTACAAAATAAAATATAGTTAAAATTAAAAGTGTTTTTTATGTTTATGTTGCCAAACAGTCTATTGTATGAAGTTAAAAAAAAAAAATTCTTTTTTAAATGACAACCAAATAGTCAACTGATTTTTTAAAAAAACTTTTTTCATAAAAATTTTATTGATAAAAACTTTACTGCAAAAACTTTATTAATATAAGCTCGTCCCAAAAAAAACACTAAGCATATTATTCTAAGTTGGATAGTTGACTCAACCAGCAAAAGCATAGAAATAAAGACTGCAACGGAAATTACAAAGACAAAAGCATTAAAAAATATAATATGTTTGTTTTCTGGTAACATAAACAGAGATTTAACATTATCTACTAAAGAGGTTTCCTTGAAGAAAAATGTCAACCGTTAAAGCTCGGTTTTGAAGGTACATTGACATTGAACGAGTCTCTCGTTCACTAGTAATAAAAGGGTTGTAGCCATTCCACTTGTCCAACAAACATTTAACTTCGCTGTCTATTTACCATCCTACTTGTTGAGTTTTGTTCCTTAAAGTTGATCAAACAACCAAGAACATTAATACGATAACTTAGAGAAAAGGAAGGAAGATGGCAGGATCCGATCAAGCAGCGAAGCACTCGTCGGAGGTGCTTCACCAGAGACGGAATGTGGGACGTTGTCCGGTGAAGATGGCCATGGGTGGGGTTGCAATAGCTGCCACTCTTGGTTACTTGGTTCTGTATTCTAAGAAGAAACCTGAAGCTACTGCTCTAGACGTGGCCAAAGCCACTACTGGGGTCTCGCATCCTCGCAATTAGACTACATTCAATGTTACTTGTCAACCGCTTTCAGATTCTTGGTTTAAGTATAGTATACTCAGATACTCTGCTTTTCTGTTTTCTTGTTTTATTACTTTATATCCTTATACCATGGGCTTGGCTTGTAATGTAGAAGAAATAAGTAGTATGGAATATATCATGCTCTGTTACTTTTTTCTTTTTGTGCCAGAAGAATTTATGATTACTATTGTTAAGTATATATAATATATAATCTCTAGTATAACCTAAATTTAGATGTTTTTAACGGAAGATCGATAGGTCAAATCAGGTTGAGTTTGAATAATTTTTATTATAAAATAAAATATAGTTAAAATTAAAAGTACTTTTTTATTTTTATGTTGTCAAACAATCTATTATATGAAGCTTAAAAAAAGCTCTTTTTAAAATGATATTCAAACAGTCAACTGACTTTTTAAAAAAATTATTCTCATAAAAGATCTACAGAAAAAAGTTTAACTGACAAAAGTTTTATTGGTATAAGCCCAACCAAATAGAGGCTAAATTTCAAATTATTCGATAGCTCTTTCAATCATATTTTAAATTCTTTAATTTTATTTAATCTTCAGCCAGTTTTACAATAGTTTAATGCCAGTTAAACATTTTAAACCTTAAATAAACCTCTTGTCTTACCAATTTAACTCCCGGTTTGATTTCTGAAACATTAAAATTTAGTTCTAATGTATTTAAATTAATTTATTAAAAATGCAAATTTCATATAATTATATTAAAATATTTAAATTTCAAAATATTTTTTAAATTCCGAAACTAATCTGTTAACTTTAAATTTAATAAAGTTAAACTAATTTAGGTTTAAACCAATTTGTTATCTCTAATCACATATGATTTTTTTTTTATCATTTGCCCAAAATTTTTATGTAAATTTTTTTTTTGAGTTTTATAAGAATGCAAAAATAATTCAAAGATTGGAAATGGAGAGGTTAAATTGGTCAAAATCTGAGTTTAGGAATTGAAGCATACGTTTTAGGTCCACCGCCTCGCGTGCGCCTTTCCTCCTCCGGAAACCGTCGGCCGGTGGTCAGAAATAAATATAACCAACTGAACAACAAAAACTCACAGTCAATAACGAGAAATATCCAATGGAGGATCAAGCTGCTAACGTAGATGAAGATAAGGGAGTCAAAGCATTGGCCTCCTTCTACTCCAGCTATGTATGGAATCGACTTGTCGCTCTCTTTCCCTCCAACACTAGGTTTATTGGCAAAATCTCAGGCCTCTACCGTCAAACAGCTCGCACTACTCGCAAACCTTGCTTTCCTCTACCTTTGCCCTCTAACTCTCCAGATTCTTCTCTGTATACTCTCTGCTTTCTCATTTTTCCTTTGTCTATGTTCATGTGGTAATAGAGATTCTAATGGATTTTAGATGTCTTATGCTCCCTGCATTTTTTCTATACTGGCTACTCTAGCATTTATTTAGTTCACCATGCTTGGTTCTCTCTAATTGCTATATACATTTAGCTGAAAAATAATGCTTAGACTTTAGAAACTATGGTTAGATCATAAGATTGCTTATGTCTGAATTTATCATCCTTAATCTTATAATATGCCTTGATAAGTTAATTAGTGCTAGGATAAAATCGTATTTCCTAAGCATATGGCTTCCTTCTCCTTTTGTTGCATTGTTATACAGAAATGTGTTCAAGTTTTAGTTGCTAAGTATGAAATTTAATGTTCTCTCTTCTCCTATACATGCAGGTTTGTGACAGAGCCATCTAGGCTCTATGACGTCCTGGAGGATATTATACAACACCTTATAGCTAATTTACACAATGTACAAAAGAATTTGCAGTTTTGGCAATCTAGAGCAGAGGTTAGCATTTAATTTCACAGGCCCATTTTTGTAATTGTCCTGTCTATCACTTTATGTAGTCAGATATTTCTCTTCGACTAAACTATCAGGGTTCTAATGCTCGAAAGTTGTACTTCATGATTTTTGAGAGAGGACCATTGGCTTTCATTGATGGGACAATTTACTTCCTGCGTGAATTTGGTGAGGGTTCTACCATTCAGCGGTTTTACCAGTCTGCATCTGCTCACATATCTGAGAGGATAGCAGCTCTCAGCACCATAAGAGACGCACTTGCTACATCCTTGGCTGAGGTAACTTCCTTTTATTTGTCTATCCCATTTTTTGTTCTTATGTAGTTGTGTACAAAAGTTTGTAAAATTTTGCAGCTACTTTTTCCTTTAATTTAATTCCAGAATTTGATATGCATGCCACATGCTGTCCCAAATGTATTCGTATAATATTTTAGAACAGATGTTTTGTCCAAGCTGGTTGAACTTGAAATGTCTAATGTTATTAACCTGTGGACTATACTTGTTTCTCATTGCTTTCTCAAGCTTACAGTTCACATTATGGATACCTGAAGTGTTAAGACTCTTCGGAAATTTCATGCTTCCCTCGTCTATTTCATTTTGATTTTTGACGCATCCATTCCTTGCTTAAACTTAAATTTTAATGTAGGATTAGTTTACCACATCTAAAACTTTACCTTAACCATTTTAGACTCTGTTTCTGTCAATATGTCTATATGCAACTTATGCAGCCTATTCATTGCTTGCTATGGTCTGAAATATGTGTTAAAGAATTTAGCCAGTGTTTGTTCTCAACAGGGCTCTAAGAATCAATGATAAACCTTATTTTCTGTACCGTCAGGTTTACATGGAAGTCAATAAATGTGGTGAGGAGTTAGTGAAGGATCCTGAAAAATCATTGCCTTCATTACTAGCTTCTATTAATGGTATGTTTTCGAATTTGGAGACATCAATTGGTCATCTGCATGCTATACATCAGGTAAGTGTCATACTGAGCTTATTAATTTGCTTTCCATGTAGGTGGAAAAAACAATTTTCTTAATTCAATACTACATTTTTTATATGTTCAACTGTGAAGCCTGTCAAAATATTTTAGTAATTGGTGTTTCAATTACATGCATGGTGCTATGCTTTCTAATATGTATTCTTGAAATTTATGCAGACTTCTTCTGTTGATGGAAGCTATTCATTTCCTTTGCTGCTTGAGGAACTACCAGAAGTTAATGGAGGGTCTCAGTGGACTGATTGTGAAATGAGAGATGCCATCAATATGGTTTACAAAAATCTAGAGACACTTGACTCCTATGTGTCTTTATTGGTAATAATTTTTATTTTTTTTCTCAGTGATTGGCTAAATTTAGGTTAATTTCTTTTCGCTGCCGTATGGTAATAGAATCCCATGTCACTAGTAATTGTTGTTGGAGATGCTGATCAAACGCGATTCTTCTTTCCTTTAGGTTGCTAAACACCAAAAGCCAAGAAAAGTAAACCAATACTGGATTCGCTACACATGTGGTGCAGTTGGCCTGTCAGTTTGTTCATTGTGGCTCCTTCGACATAGTAGTTTGATGGGAAGTTCTGATATTGACAATTGGATTCAGGAAGCTAGGGATTCAGTTGTGAACTTCTTTAGTGACCATGTGGAGCAACCGGTATATCTAGCTTGCTCTTTTTATCATATGGTTCCATAACTGCTATTTGGAATTGCACAAGTTCTGTGATCAAATTTAGATTTCTATGCAATGCTTAAAGCACTTATTACTAATTTGTTTGAAAGCGGAGTAAAGAGATTTTCTTCCTTCACAGTGCTGTAGTTTGACCACATAAATTTCAGTAGTGCAAAAGTCAACCATTTGTGGTGTATCTAGAGATTAACTCGTGATAATTGTGAGATGAATCCATACTTGGGCTGGTTGTAAGTCCCACTTCAGTACGGAAATGTTGAAAAGGTATGTATGGGATCTTTTGGAAAGGGGTACTTGTCACCTTCTGGGACTAGTGCTAGAAATCCAACTACAAATTCAGGTTGAAATGATCTTGCATTGTTGTGCTATCGATACTTAGGATGTAATTACACTTCAGTATGGGAATGTTGAAAAGGTTAGGGAAATGGGTACTTACCACTCTCCTGAGACTAGGGCAAGAAATTCAACTAATAGTTCAGATACTTGTTACCTTATGAACTTTTTTTTTCCTTTACATTTCTGATGTTTTCTAGCTTTCCTAGTCCAAATGGATTCTGAAACCCCTCTCTCTTGTAGTTCTGTTTCTGGATTTTAGCTATTCAATTGAAATGTCATGAGATTTAACAAACTTGTCATTTTATCAGCTTCTCTCTATAAGAGATGAACTATTTGAGACATTCAGGAAGAGACAAAAAGGTGTGATGGAGGCCGAAGAAGTTCAGTTGACTGCTAATTCTCTGCGCAGGTTGACATTTCATTCCACTTTTGTTTCCCTCTGAAAATGCTGTATTATGATGAGTCATTGTAAAAGTGGAACTGATAGTCATAAGATTAACCGACATACTTGTAGCTTGCACTGTGTAACTTCTCTAAAATACCTGTGAAGAATCTACACACTTAACAGTGGCTTTTAATTTACACACATGTAATTTATAATGACGACAGAAGGCCTAAAACATTGGAGAACAAGTTAGGTGTTAACTATCCTAAAAGTAGCAAAAGAGTTTTTTTTCCCTGTTAAAAATTCCTGTATGACAACTTTGCACTATTATACTGAAGTACGTACGTTGAATGTATGATTTGACATAATATTTGTATTAAAAAAATTAAACATGGAAAATCTCCATCGCTTAGTTTCCAATGCATTATGTCCAAGTCTTCATCCCCTACAATGGGAGGATGGGAAGAAATAGATTTAGAGGCTTTGATTCAACTTCTTTTTCCATTTCCATTTGTGTTAATAAAGATGAGATGATTTCCGTTGCATAGGTGCAATAGAGCCCTTTTGTTTGAATCTAGCAAATAGTTGAATGTCATTAGGATGTCTCTATCGACCTGAAATGAAAGGGTAATTGCTATCAATTGCTTAGTTTATGATAAATCTGCACTGGCAATGGGTTTATGATAGCTTTGTTTTAGGTTGGCTTTCCTCACTAAAAGGGATTTGTATGAAAACTTTGGAATAGGATACTCAGGTACCGAACAATGAATTGGAAAGACTCTGATTGCTGAAGTAGGATTTCTTTTGATAGAAATTATATGACGTGATTTATTTTAAATATTTGTACAGTACTGCTGTCTTCTCCTCCCTCCTTTTTTCTTTAATTAGTTCTTCAATTTGTTTCTTGTGTGTCCAATCTTGCAGAAAATACTTGAACTTCATTGACCATGAACTTTCTTTGATTAATTATGTTGCTGGCATGCAGAATGTTGTTGGCTTTCAGTGAGCAGACAAAAGGTCAAAAGTTCCCAGAGAATGCTTCAGATCAGGAAATGCTTGAAATAGTGATGACAAGGTAGGCTGCACTTCGAGCTTATGGGTGTTTTCTATGTTTTAGATGGGATTAATGAGGATTTGAAGTTCTTAAAGATATGTATACGGGAAGACTAAGGGTTTAATGAAATGTTACTTTTTGCTTTTGTACTCCAGTGTTTTTATTTTCTACTTTCTTGTCTAGGTTTTATGTTTTCTATTGCCCAAGTAATGACATGTCCAGGCAAAAAATACTCTTATTGTTCTGCTGAATATGTTTATATATCAAGTTTATGATTTTGGCAACAGAAAGAGTTGAGAGAGGGAAATTTGTGTGTAATCAGCAATCTTGTTTCCTAGAATAGAATGAACCAATGGACTTTACGAACACTCTAGCTTGTAGTGATGCTACCCACTCCCAAAGCAACTTTCTCGGTGAATATTTAGTTGATGAATGGATGGGTGTGGAAGTACCTTCTCTTGTCCTACTTTAACTCAAATTGCCTCAAGCAAGAAAGTATTCTCTTTTTGATGCAGTATTGTCTATTATGATGATTTATTTGTCAGCACCACAACCAATTCACAAAGAAAAGCTCATGGATCAGTTTTACACGGGTGAAATTTACCCTTTCAGTTTCAAAATATTACCTGATTGATGAGTTTATACTTTTCTAGTTTTTGGTGGAACAATGAAACCCGGATGTAATTGGGTTAAGTGATTCCTCCCAGCATATTGACATGAACTCCAACTTAAAAATGAAACCTATGTGCCATAAAATTGTGTAGGAAAAATCTTCAACACTTGGCATCAGTACTCATAAAATTTCTCTGAGTTGATTCCTAAGTTGATATAACACTGAATTACTTATAAGTAGGCATGCTTATGTACTTATCTTACTCCTCTCCTTGGAAAGTGAACTCCTTGGCTACTGTAAATAGGTACGAGAAGGAACTAACACATCCTATTCAAAACCTTTTAAGTGGGGAGCTTGCTCGTGCTTTGCTTATCCAGGTAATCCAGAACACTTTGATAATGATGCCTGTTTCTAACATTGGTCATAACCTGATATATTCTTCCCATTTCAGGTCCAAAAGTTAAAACTGGATATTGAGACGTGAGTCTGCTCAAATAGTATGCCATATCAAAATCATATTTTATTTGGCCTTCCTAGTATGCTTAATTTGCATTGATCTTTAATCAGGGCAATGCTAGAACTTGATCAGATCCTCAGGGCAAATGAGATCAACTTTGCTATTCTGGCTGCCTTGCCAGCATTTTTTATTTCTCTCATTCTGCTAATGGTAGCACGTGCATGGCTCAAACGGGTATGTAACCTGTAAATATCCTCTATTGTTTAATAGCAGTTTCTTTGAGTGAATTATACATATTGCAATGGTATTGGGGATGACATTTGTGATGTGCGGCCTTGCATTGACCAGTATGTGTAGACACACATCTGCTCTTTTATTCCAAGGCTGGCAGCCCCAGCTTGAAATGCTGTATATGATTTCTACCTTGATTGAGGTAGATTGTCCTTCCTTTGGCCATTTATTGCATCTGTTTCCTAAAAAGTAAAGAATGATTTCTTCAGATATTAAGTTGAGGAGAATATGGTTCTTTCCTTTGCTTTGCATGGTGATGCAAGTATGCAAGCGAATTTATAATTGTAATACAAGCTATTTAAATATTTTGATTCTTTTGTTTATGGGGTTTGAAATGAGATTATAGTTCACTTTCCCTTAATCACCGAACAAATTAGGCTGCTTTATGCTACTGCTAATCTTCAACACTGTGTATGGAGCGCAATAAAAAACATATGTCATGACATGTACATATTTGGGCATGAACTTCAAAGCACAAGAGGTGCACATTTTACAGAAAAATTCTGAGGATGGAGCACCACAATTTAATGCAATGGACAGGTCTAAGAAACACATACATGACCATGTGTGAAAATTCTGAATTGAGACTCCTGATTTTAGTTCGAGGAGTTAATTTGTTCCTAATCTTCTTCTCCATGTGCACTTTTACAAGTATCTGCATGCATGTGTTTTTATGCACTACAGTTTTTATCCATGCTCTTTCTGCTTCTTTCGTTGCATAAATCAGGATACTAGAGCAGAAGGAAGGGGGAGAATTGCTCGGCGTCAAAGGAGGCTACTCTTAGCAGAGGTTGAAAGAAGGATTATGCAGTACCAAAATTATATTGACCAAGGCCTGGTAAGAAACTGCATTTAGTATTGGATTATTATTAGACTTCTTAAAAGTATATACCTTGATCATTTCCATTTGTCATGATATGCATGTTAACAATTCACTGTAAGAGAAGTTGCTTTTTATCAAAACAGCCAAGAATGATGGTGAGTTACTGTAAGAAAATGTGGACCAATTGAACTATCTCTTTTATACTGTGAGTCTTTGTGATTCCGTGGCTGTTTCCATTGATGAAAGATTGCTTTTCCAAATAATAAGATAGCTTCTGGCCTTCCACTTGTTCACAGATTCAGCCATGCAATTATACTAATTAACAGTAATGACATATCTACCCATCACTCCACTCGTTATGCAGGAGAAAGAGTCAATATCCATGTATGGCTTAGCTTTGTATAGTTTGGACCGCCTATTTCATGCTGTTGAAAGGCATGCAAAAGCAACTGGTGAATGGCAGTGGTTAGTATGAATTACCGGGTTCCTATATTATTATTTTTGATCTTCATCGCTTATGCATCTTTATTTATGCTCATGCAAATACTGAGGTTGGTTTAGAGCTAACTAGTAAGGTGATGAACAGCTTGAGACAAGATATCATGGATCTGGGAAAACCAGGCCTTCCAACTACTTACAAACTTGCAGTGACATCACGCATGGAGCAGCTGTACGAGTGCTTACTCCCTTCATTTAAAATACAATAGGGTTCTCTTTCCCTCCTTTATTTTCCTTAAAAAATGTCAACTTACCTTCCAGGAGAAACAAAGATTTAAAAGATGAAAAGAACAGGGAAAAAAAAAATGATCATTTAAAATGTAAAGGGGTGGATCCCATCTTTATACATGCTGGCATTACATGGTATTTTGCTTTATGTAATGCGAGACAAACAAGAAAGAAATTCCCTCCAATTGGGGATTTGATCAATTTTGTAAGCATTGGATTGTAAGACCTCAAATCATTTGGCTTTTTGATCAATTTTGTAAGCATCGGGTTTTAATACCTCAAATCATTTGGCTTTACTGATGTCCCAGTAAGTCAGATTTTGTAAGTTCCATATACACGCCTTTTTTGTTGAGGTCTTTGTTCTTGTCCATCAGTACCGCATGTGGTTGTCGAGATGTCAAAATTCACCTCGTAGCTTGACCATTATTTCAAAAAGGATATCATTTTGTCACGTTTTTGAAGTTTTTCTTTAAAAAATATGACAGCTCGGGTTGGCCCAGCTCGCCAGTGGCTTATCAGGTTACGGGCTGACCTATCCCGGCCCATTGGGCTATGGCCCACCATGGCCTGGGGTTGGGCCGGGTTGGGCGAGGAGCAGCCCATGCCCGGCCCATTGACATCTTTATGTGGTTGGGTCTTTCAAATAGCAAGAGATGATTGTGCATATCGTTAGACATTGATTGTGCATTATATTGTTCCTTTGTGACCATAATATGAGTAAATAGAAAGTTGTATACAATATGATCCTTTTCAAGAATTGTAAAGCTGAAAATTGTGTGTTGAATACGTTAACTATTTTACGCCCATTACTTTCACATTTCTTTACAACTTGTAGATGTAGACCGAATGCAATAGTAGGCATACTGCAGATACATTGATGGACTAGTTTCCCTGTTCCATCAACTACCCGGAAAGCCACTTTCCCCCAGTGTGCTAGTGTGCTGCTTATCAAAGCGGGATTACCATTACCCTGAGCATCAAGGTTTTTGACCCGCGGTATACATTAAGGACCACGTAGTTTCTATTAGCATTTTAAGTCGAGAACCTAGAAAATGGGTGAAGCAGGAGACGACTATCCAATTTTGATTCTCAAAGAATGGTTGTGACTACATTCTATGATGGTTGAATTGGAGCCAGTCGCCATCTACGTAATTTTGTAACACACCAACCTTGTTTTGGTACTGGATCCATTCTCTCCTCCATTTATCGAGATCGAGCTGATGGAGCCCTTCCAAGACACAAACCAAGCTCAACCCATTGATTCAATCAAGCTTCGACCCGGTAGCTTAGAGACATCAATTTCCTTCATGAAATCCCTTATTTTCTCAGCCTCCTCATGTCTACCTGCTTCTGCATAGATGTTTGACAAGAGGACGTAATAAGAAGCCTTTTCTGGCTCCAACTTGATTAATTTCCTTGCAATCCGTCCTCCTACATCAAGATTATTGTGAACTCGACACCCTGATAATATGGCACCTAGAACGCCAGCATCAGGTTCAATTGGCATTTCCTCAATAAGCTTCTCTGCCTCCTCTAGAAGCCCTGCCTTTCCCAGACAATCGACCATAATTGCATAATGTTTCAAGCCAGCAACCAGTCCGCAATCTTGAATCAGTCTGAAATAGGATCGTGCTCGCTCCACCAGGCCCCCATGAGCACATGCTGTTAACACGCCAAGAAATGTTACATCATTGGGCATAACCCCTGCTCTTTCCATCCGATCAAACAGTTCCAAAGCAATATCCACATTGCCACCCAGTCCATATCCCAAGATCAGTGAGCTCCAAGAAAACACATCTCTCCGGCGCATTTTATTGAACATCCTATGGCCGTAAGTCAATATCGCGCATTTCACGTACATATCTACAATAGCGTTCCCTAAACTTAATTCCATCTCCAAGCAGTTCCTCAAACACCAGCAGTGAACGCTCTTTCCATGCTTTAACCACCCCAATTGACCACACATTAACAGCAAGCTCACCATGACAACCCCATCTAGCTTAATCTCAAAATTCAACATCTCGCTGAATAGTTGCAAACCCAAACCAGGCCCCCCATGCTGGGCATACCCAGATAACATAGCAGTCCAAAGAATTGCATCTCTTTTGGGCATTTCATCAAACACCAGTCTAGCATGAAACACGTGACCCAAAGTGACATACATAAACACTAGAGCAGACCCAACAAATAAACTCACCTCGAAACGCGTTTTAACACACAACCCATGTAGCGTAATGCCCAGACTTAAGCACCCAGAGCCCGCGCACGCCCTCAAAACAAGAGGAAGCGAGAAATCATCTGGTCGAACTTGGGACTCCCTCCACATAAGGAGGAACAATTCCAAGGCTTTCTCAGGAAAGTTTGAACGAGAAAACTCGCCAATTACAATGTTCCAGGAGAAAATATTTCGGTGTGGCATGTGAAAGAAGAGGGAGAGAGCATGAGGGTAGAGCATGTTGTGGTGAGAGTACGTGAGAACAAGCTTAGAACTGAGGACCACATTGTCGTACAGAAGAAGTCGGAGCAAGCGAGCGTGGAGGTGGCGCAGATGTGAGGGGTTTGGAGAAGTGTGGAGAAGGTTAAAATAGTGAGAAACAATGGAGCTCCGGTCAGTGACGTTAGTGGCAATGGTTGTGAAGAAAAGTCTATTGATCAGAAGCTGAGGCTTTGGTCTTCCATGAAGCATAAGTAGCGTAGGCATAAACATTGGCAAGTGCAAAGCAGCTGCACGTTGCCGCAACTCTCACTGGCGTGTCTTTTGTTAATGTACCAGAGGAGAATATATTCTTATATGTTTAACTTGAATTTGCATTACGAATATTAATAAAATATTTAATATTAATTACTTATTAATTTTTTAATTATTATTATTTACTTTTTTTTATCTTCATGTTATATTTTGTTTTCGTGTATATCTTTTGATTATATTTTATATTTTATTTATTTATGTATTTATTATAATGTTATTTACGTAATAATTTAATGTATCAGTTTTATTTATTTATTCTTTAATTTGTATCACTCTTTTATTGTTACATTTGTATGTGGATCTACTGAAAATAGTCTCATTATTCTATAAGGATAAGACTGCGTACTATAAGACTTCTTTAAATCTTACTTTATTACGGAACTTCAAACTGAGTGTGATAACGATAAAGAAGAAGGTACGTCAAATGCAAGCAATCATGCATGCATTGGATGGTACCAAAGGAAAATTATGTCAATATCTTGACTTTGCATTTGATTTTAATTACTTTAAAAATGCACTTGAACTTATATGATATGATTTTAAAATGTTTTAAAATTTCATATAATTCAAATATTAGTCTTTTATTTTGTTTAAAATTAAAAATATTTCAAATTTTAATTTAATAATTTTATTCAATAAAAATAATATAAAAAGTATTTTATTATTAAATATAATAATTATCAAAAAATATTTTATGATAAATATATTTAAATTTAAATATATTTCTTAACTTAACTCTATAAATTTTATTAATTTAGAACTAATATTTTTTTATATTTCAATAGATCAATACATTTCAAAATTTTTATATAATTTAATATAATAATTTGATAGGATATAAAATAATTTTGTATGTTTAAATCATAAAATATTTTCAGTTGGGATTTTTGTATAGTTTTTATAAATTATCTTTATAAGAAAATTTTAAGTACCAATTCCTTTATGTGAGATAAAAGTTTCTTTATTATTAAAATTATACCTTTTAGTCAAATAAAGTTTTTCAAACTTAGTAATTAAGTTAAAAATTTTCTTTTTAACTACTCTTTTATGTGCAAACAAGATTATTAATATTTTGACAATGATTATAAATTATACTTAGAATTTAATAAATTAAAACTTTTGTAATCATTTTTAATTATTTTATTAAATAATTTATAATCATATATTAAAATTAATGTCTGGCAACATATTATGACCACCAAATATTAAGAATAGTAAATTCATTCGACTCAACTTCTTCGTTCATAATTATGTTTTATGATATAATTATTTCGTAATTTAATGTTTGAGTTGGATATAAAATATAGATTTAACATTCACCCTTTTAAATCAAATCATATTTATTCTTACTAGTTAGTAACTGATGTTTCAAAATTTTTTTTCAAATCTTAATTCATTTCGATCATGTAATTTTTTAAATTATTATTAATTAAGAATAATGGAATATTTTTCCTAATTATTAACTTACTCAATTATCCGTCTATGATTAACGTTGTATCAAAGTACCATTGACTAAGTTACCGTAAATATAATATGTTGTAAGTGACATTAAAATATAGTAATAATCACGTGAGATATTTCAATAATCTCAAATTTAAAGATAAATTATATAATCATCACAATGAAAAAATTCACAAACGCGCGTTAGATTGAACAAAAACAAAAGTTATTTAACACTGTCGATAACTTCACTTAAAATGCAACGGCAGTGACTTCAAATGTGCATGTTTTTGTTTCCAACTAAACTTAGTCTTTGTTTGGTTGAGCTTATATCAGTAGAGTTTTTTCTGTAGAGCTTTTCTGATAAGAACTTTTCTAAGAAGCTAGTTGACTATTTGACTATTATTTAAAAAAGAGTTTTTTAAAAAGTGTTTCGTACAGTAAACTGTTTGGCAATATAAAAAAAAGCACTTTTAATTTTAATTATATTTTATTTTGTAATAAAAATTATTTATGC
>JANITX010000211.1:8516789-8537305 GCA_027564395.1 Erythroxylum ulei
CAAAACTCATAATCATCGGACCTAAGTCCGGCATTCAACTTTCGTTGAGAATTCACATAACATTCAGAATTTCATAGTAATCAAAGCCACAATCAAAGCACTTCCAATACATTCCCGAATATTGATCTCCTTGGACAATTTAAAGTCCAGAATTCATAAACAAATTGCAAACAGTTTAATAATGTTGGAAGTGTAAACAAATCAAATCAGATTAATCCTAAGAAATCATCTAGGTTGACTCACAGTATGCTCCAATAAGCTATTGCCTGGATGGTCCGGCAATGTCCGACTGGCATCCAACAAGCTCCTCTAACATACACAAAAAACATTCACAAATATCACACTTTGCACAAATGCACAAATGCACAAATGTTCTTTTATGTATATCAATGTATAGAATGTATGCACAATGCATGTTCAATGACGAATTACAGGGTACAATATTGCGATCCTTAACAAAAATCATTCAGAAATCAAAGCCATCATTAATACCATGTATATTTACAATTGGATTGAACCAATCAATGTCAAAAAATTTCATAACTTCATTGATTACTTCAGATTTTCCTTTAATACACACATGGGTCAACTTCCACACTAAATCAGATAAGATAAATGACCAAATTAGATAGAACATCCTTATGTAAAGTTGTTCTCCCATTTCTTAGCTTTCTAATGACACCAAAATCATCTAATTTGGATTAGTATACGAAGAGATATGTTCAAAATATTCTTGACGGTTAATAAGTTCTAGCTGAATTCATACCTCAACTTCCAACCAAAAATTGAAACTCTTAGAGACAGAATTAAAACTCCATTTCTTCATAAACGTTGTATCCCTATGTCTCTGGTTTACCGAAAATAAAAAATCACCCAATTTGGATAAGTATAGTGAAAGTTATGGTCAAAATACGAAAGCATGTTTGAGCTGTCAAGGGGGGACCTTCGCCGCAACGAGGAGAAAAAATAAGGTCGCGACGTGCAGACCAGAAATCAGTTTTTTTGGGGATTTTTATGCAACGAACGCCACAACGAGCTCAAGGGAGTTTCACACGTCGCGACGTACAACAAGGGATGAGCTGCGGCAAGAATAAAGAAGGAGGCCGCGACGAACAAATAGGAATAAGCCGTGACGAGCTCAAAGTTGCGATGCACGTCGCGGCGAACAAAAAGAAATTCGTCGCGACGAGCTCAAGGCTGGTCGCAACGTCTGGTTACTAAAACTCGTCTTCCCCATTTATTGTCACATCAATTTACTCAAATAACTAGCAAACAATCCTCTAACTCATTCGAAACACAACCTAAAAAAATCAAGCTTATAGGCAGCATTAAAAACCGATGCATGCATAAGTTACACCATTTTAAACTTTGTCTCTACACTGAACCATCATCTCTCTCGCTATTATGTTTCTTTTAATCATTTCCGCAGCTCACAACTTTACAATACCTAGCAAACTCGGATTTCATTCCAGATACACTTAACAATTTCAGTTCCTTATCTAAATTATCCACTCTATGCATTCACCGTGACTACACTGTGTACACTACACATGCATGTAGATCTTTACACCAAAAACTAAACATCAGCAAAATTACTTACTTGATTCGGCTATGAAATCTAGCAAGGAGAACAGATCAAAAACATCAAAAGTCCCTCTATTGTCATTCGGATGTCAAGTGTTTCTTCATCGAGAAGAACACTTGCATCTAGTTCAACCTCATACTCGTGTACACTTTGCATGTCATACATGTGTCCTAACACTATCAAGCCATTTGTCCCAATTTTAGGTTGCCATATGTCATAGGTACACACTGCCACGTGTCACTATATAATTGGTCCACAATTTATGATTTTTCACAAAATTCACTAAAAATTCCAAAATATCCTAAATAACCCCAAAATTGCCAAAACACATTTTAATCATATTTAACAACTCAATTGTACCCGAAAAATGTCATGAATGCATGTACAATCATATTAATGTGCAAAAATGTGCATGTCACAATTAATTATGCATGATGTGCATTTTCCTAATTTCTCAGAAATTTCTTAAAATTCACAATTCTAGCCCTCACATGGGTAACGGGATGTTACAGATTGAGTCGTGAAGACCCCATTAAGATTGACAGTCCACCTCGACTGATCCTGAGTTGAACAGATTTCTACATTATTAAGGTAACTATCAAGAGTCTGACCATACCTGCAATTTGGCGAGAGAACCCTCCACCGAACAACCTAAGCCACTGTTGCCTCCTTAGGAAGGCAGTTTCTGAACATCGACAGATTATTTCTCAACCACAGAGGGCTGAGGTGATTCCAATTATCAAACCAAAAATTTACTACCTCCCCACTCCCAATTTGCCATTTGATAAAAGGAAAGACTAACTCTCTTACTTCTAACAAGTTTTTAAAAATCCAAGACTGATCAGACCTCAACTGCATATGCCTAAAACTTTGTTCGTTGAGTCGATAAATTTGCACCCATTTTACCCACAAGGCTTCTTTATCCACAAAATAACTGCCAAATACGCTTCATCAACAAAACACGTTGCATCTGAGTGATTGAAATGATACCCAAACCCCCTAGTTTCTTAGGCACCACAATCTCACTCCATTTAACTTTAGCCCCTTTACAGCTACCATGTTTGCCTGTCCACAAAAAAGCTTTCAAGATCCTTTCCATTTCTTTGACCACCCGTTTCGAAATAGCTATATGCGCAACCCAGTGTACGTGCATGCTATTCAGAACGGACACAATCAAGGTAGTTCTCGCAGCAAAAGAAGGAAACCAGTTTTGCCATGCATTAATTCGATTTTTCAGTCTTTCCAGCAATGAAAGAAAATCAGAATACTTAGGCTTACCCGAGGTGATCGGGACTCCCAAATATCTGAACGGAGGTTCTTGAAGAGACAGTCCCGCTAACCTGCTCAGTTGATCCCTGTTTCCAACATCGGACGAGATAAATATACCACTCTTCTGTACATTAATTACCATGCCCGACCACCGAGAAAATAACTCCATCAAGTTTAACAACCTGGCAATCACCTGAGGATCAGCTTGACACAACAAAATCACATCATCCGCATATAAAAGATGAGACAAACACAATTCCCTACAATGATAATGGTATTTAAATAACCCGTTGCGTTGGACCATCTTGTGCAGTAACCTAGATAGACCCTCCATAGCCAAAGTGAACAAATACGAGGAGAGAGGGTCTCCTTGTCGGATCCCTCTACGAATTTTAATAGGTTTCGTCGGAATACCATTAATCAAAACACTTAGAGATGGAGTTTGTATACACTTATATATCCACTGGCAAAACCGTGGCGGTAATCCAATCTCGATCATGCAATCCTTCAGGTAGCTCTAACCAATCATATCATAAGCTTTATAAAGATCTATCTTCAAAGCACAGCTTTTTATCTTCTTCCCAGAATTATATTCACCCAGTAATTCTTGCAGAAGTAGAATATTGTCCCCAATGTTTCGCGAAGGGCAGAAAGCCCCTTGAACTTGACTAACAACTTCAGTCAACACACCCTTCAAGCGCTCCACCAATAAAGAAGCAATCACCTTATACACTGTAGTGCAACACGATATTGGGCGATAATCTATAACTCTCTTCGGTCTCTCCTTTTTGGGAATAAGACAAATATACGTATGATTAATCTCTTGCAACAATTTTCCGGATGAAAAAAACTCCAGGACCGCATCTGTGAACAACTGACTCGTAATAATCCAGGTTTGTTAGAAAAATCCGACTGAAAACCCATCCGGTCCTGGCGCTTTGGATCTATGAAGCCGAAAAACAACGTCCTTCACTTGCTAGGTAGAAAAAGGAGCAAGTAGCATTTCTATTCTTTCCTGAGTAGGAGTAAAATGTAGCACATCCCGGACACCAAATCCATACCCCGAATCAACAGTGGAACCCATAAGTTGGACAAAGAACTCGCTAACCTGAGATGAAATTGCTTCCTGCCCTCTCCTCACTAGACCTGTATCATCCATCAACTCCGTAAAGGTGTTAACATTACGCCGGGCCAAAATGGTCGCATGAAAAAACTTTGTATTACTATCTCCCTCCTTGAGCCACGTTTGTGGAGCCTTTTGTTGGGCAATCGATTGATTCACCTGAAGGGCCTCCTGGTATTTATGCATGCTATTAGCTTTAAGGGCTCGAAGGCGTTCATCCTGTGGATCCATATAACACTGCCTCTGAATGGCAGCCAGCTGTCTACCCAACTCGTGAGAATTGTGGTTCCGCTAGTTACAGAACTCCTTAATAGCTTGCTTTGGCAACCTCAATTCCTGCATCAACTGGAATGCTTTATACCCCTGAATTTCAGTCCGCCAAACCTACTCAAGCATTGCCATAAAACCCTCCACCCGTAACAAGCCATTAAAAAATCGAAAAGGAGTTCCTCCCCGACGCTCAACCCTCGGGTTCTGGATGATTATCGGCGTATGATCAGATAAACCGGGTTCCCTAAACACCGCCAAACCACTTGGAAACTCACTGAGCCATTTTTGGTTGACCAATGCCTGATCCAGCTTTTTCTGAATATAAATGTTGCCTTTCTGTTTATTCTCCCAAGTGAACCAACGACTACTGTCTCTGAGATCAACAAGGTTAGTATGCAGAAAAAGGTGTTGAAGCTCTCCTCCTACTCCACCATGAAAGTTTACCCTGCCCTTAACTTCCGTCGAATTATGACAACAGTTGAAGTCTCCTGCCACCAACCATGGTCCTTGAATCCCAATCTGAAGTTCTAGTAACTCTGGCCATAAGGCGGCTCATTGAAAGGCAAAATTGGAGGCATAAACCAATGTGACCATAATAAGACCCTGACCATGAATCCTGCATTGCAGATGAATAAACTGATCACCCATTCTTATTACCTGCACATCTACTTTATTCACATTATACCAGCATAACACTCTCCCATTATAATGAAAAGCATGATTGGAAAAGAAACTCCATTGTGGCCCCAAAAATTCAAACTCTTTGCGATCGGCGGTGGCTTTGATTTTAGTCTCTAGAAGGCCTACCAAAATAAGTTGAGAATCCACTACAAGCTGCTTAACCATCAGCTTCTTTAAGGGGTCATTCAAACCCCTAGTATTCCAAACGAGAAACGTCATGTTAAAAAAGACACTCCGGGGACATCACCCCTTTGTGCTTTTTCTTCTTTGCTTTCTTCTTAACAGTAGTCTTCGTAACAGTCCCACCCGAATCCTGTGATATCTCACTCACTTCTGTGACTGTACCAATCTCTATCTCATTACTCAAGTTGGGATCGACTAAAACAGGAGTTGCCTCACCTATGGACTGATTTACCGACACTCCTCCACCGCCCCCATCTGCTCCTTCCTGAAGAGTTACAGTGCCAGATTCAACAATGCTATGCCTAGGTGATATCATGGGCAGCTCCAAATCACCCACTCTGGCCAACACTGCCTCGCCAATCTGTCCGGTACTATTTGCCTCCCTCTCCGTAGGAAGCACCTCCTCTAAACCCCCTTCTTGAAGAAGACTCCTCGGAGTTACCAACCAACCCTGTCCTTGTCTATTACCATTTTCATTTACCAACTCCTCATACCAACCTGTCTGAAACACTCTGCCCGTAGCCACCCACTTCTTACCCACCACATTAGGCTTCCATGGATACGACACAGCAATACAATCACACAAAAGCTCCCCATGTTCTCTAAGTCTTTTAATAGACAAACTATCAGGCAACACAGCATTCTTCGGAACCTCAATACAGATCTTGGCATATCCAATCCTATCCATAGCAGCTGTCTGTGCATCCATACACAAAGGTTTACCTATCCCACTAGCAAGATGACTCAATCCTTCCACCATCCAGTACTCCATAGGTAAACCATGAAATTGAACCCATAATGGTAGGACTTCAATGGAGCCCCTGTCCAAACCCAAACCCGGCCTCCACTGTCGTAAAAATAGAGGCTGGTCACCAACATGCCAGGGACCCAATTCTAAGATCTCCCTAATGTTAGCATCATTTGCAGAAAACTTCAACAAAATGGACCCATCCTCCATGAGCATTGCTTTCTCAAAGCCACGGTTTCCCCACTTACCTTTTGCCCAAGCGTTAACCACAGGGAATGCAACTCGTTTGGACCAAAAAAAACCCACCAGTGCGTGCGACCAGGCACAAGCTCCCGCCTGTAACAACTCCACCGGAGGGGACACAATGCTGTCCTGAAGAGCATGCGGGTAGTAATGGAGTTTAGCAGAATGTTTAGGAGGTCCTACCTTGTCACGCCATGCTCCTCCCCCACTTTGACGCTGCTCACTCTTGCTGCCACGTTCCCGTGCAATCGACCCTAGTGGACTGCCAGGAACCGCCATCGATGACAGAGGAGGGAAAGGACCCATCGATGAAGACGAATCACCCATGGCGAGGGTGAACGTCGACGGTCCAGAGAAGGACCCTGGAAAAGTCGGACCTGCCCTGGGTGCAGGTCAAAACCGAAGGCTAGTAAAGGTAAAGGAGGGGTAGGAAGGTAAAAGAGAAACTAGGCGGGAAAAGAGCTGAAGAGAGAGGACAGAGCATTCAATGAAGAGAGAGAACTTATTAACTTTTTTCCAGATATATTGATTACACAACTAAATTATTTGTAAGATCTTTGCGTGTACACCTTATGTTTTTGCATCCATATCAGGATTATATGCATGTTAATTGTTATCCACGTGTTTACTTAGTAGTTGTACACTTGGTTAATTTTTTTTATACTCCACCCAGTTAACTCTGTCTGAGTAATGGGATCATCGAGTCTTTACCTAAACCAACTGCTACAAACATTTTCTTGGGTTTCGAGTCTAAATTACCCTAAGATGGCTTCAACATTAATGTATTCAAAGATATTAGCGACGAGGTAACTTAACATAATCTTGTTTTTCATATATAATACATTTCTTACATGAGTTTCCTGCATGCATTTGCTTGTATTTCACTGAAAAATGCATTAGAGAAGATTTAACACAAGCACGGAAGTGGAAATTTAGCAGCTTAAGTAATACGCGAGTCATATTAATGGCAGATAGTTTTTGGTTCTTTGGATGGGTCTTCCAACTGGCACTATGATAAAAGTTGTTTTCAACGTTCAGCAATCAATAGCTATTGTTTACAGTTCAGGAACCAGCTAGACTTCGATGATATGAATTGATGATAATCATGTTGGAAATGTATACCTTCCAAACCGATGATATGAATTGATGATAATCATGTTGGAAATGTATACCTTCCAAACCCACACCCAATGATATTTAATAGACAAAAATATCAAAAAATAACAACACAAGAGAATTTACGTGGAAACTCCCAAACCGGAGAAAAACCACGGGCACCGAGAAGAAAATTCACTATGTGAAAAATTCTTACAATCACACAATTTTTCCTCTCACCCAATCTCTTAATACACCAATACACCCACAAAGAAATACCCAATACAAACTCTTCAACTCTCACCTCAAAAGAGAAATTTAACTAGAGTCAAATTTGTACTACAAATCTTTAACAAGGAGATAGCATTCTCTTTATATAGGCAAGAGTCTTGTCTCAATTATTGTCCCCAACCAATATGGGACAACAAAGGAACCAAACTCAACAAACTTCAGTAACCAATTCAGGAAGTGAGTTGAAAACATATTTGATAAGCTACAACTTTGCAACTTGCCCACATAAGATAAAAACTTAAGTGTAAAACTTTCCCACTTAAAATCGTCATTTTCACATTTGAGATGAGAAATACAATACGAATTAGTCCTTTTGTTTTGTGTTTTTTGGAAAAAAGCCTAACCATTGCCAACGTGAAGAATGAGTCGCATTTCATGTCACTCTTTGCTTTCGCTCCTGTCCTTTGCTATTTGTCCACTTCTGATTTTGCTTTCGCTTTTGCTTTTGCTTTCTGCTTTAAGTTTGTTTTTTCAATGGTGTAATTTGTAAGTATTATAAAATTGTTATTTTTATCAAATTTTATAAACTTAAATTATTAATATTTAATAAATCCATTTATGAATATAATTATATTAGTTAATATCTAAGAAAAATTAGATTACATTTCATATTTTATAGGATGTCAAATATTAATTCTTTAAATATTCAAAAACTAATAAAAATTGCCAAAGAAATATTCAATAACTAAGTGAACGCAACCGGTGCATAAAACTCCTCGCAGAAGCCTTAGAAGAGTTATAATCAAGGCGACCCTAGGCAAGGCAACCTGAGTACCCGCCCAGAGCTCATCCTTATAATCAATTTAATAGGGTTTATTTTTACTCTTATAAAAAATATAATATAATATAATATACCTCACTTTTAACCTTATAAAGAATAACTAAATACCCATATTTTGCTTATTTTTATTCTTTATAAAAGCCAAAAAAAAAAGCAAAAATAGGAGGCTAATTTTTTTATTTTACTCAGAATCTATAAAATAGCAAAAATGAACCTAGTAATGATATATGCAATCTTTCTTTTATACTAAAAAAAAAGGTTACTTTGGTAATTTAAACCTATAATTTTTTGATAATAACTATAAATGTAGAAGTGGGTTATGGGCCTTGTTTGACGTATTAACTAAGATTTTCATTATAAAAAGTTAATTCAAAAAAGGAAGTGAAAGAAAATTTACTTGTAACTTAATTTCATAGATAAATTCTATAAATAAAAAATAAAAATACATACATTTTAATAAAATTAAAAAATCGGAAGGCTTGAATAATATAAAACCGAGTTGTTTACTTTTAAAAATTAAAAAATGCATATTTTAGAATTATTAATATTAAATATTTTTTAGGTCATGACATCTGATGTGACTAGCGCCTGAAACCTCAAAAAGCAAAGAAGAGACACCCAAACTCGACACGTTGCTCGATCACCAGCGCCGACCCTGTCCACCTCCTTTCTTTGAAGCTTCCAATTCCGACCTATTAACCCCTCATTCTGCCTTTCTCTTCTCCATAATTTTCAAGAGCGTCAACAGGTATTGTTCTGTAATTCCCTGTTTGTTTTCCTACAAAAATGATAAACTTGTATCTTTTTCTCAAGGTACTTCTCAACTTTCTTTTGTATTACGATTCTCATTTTCTGATTAATTACCGAACTTCGCGAGACGTTTTGTTCAAGGCTGAAGCGGAGCTAGGGTTTCGTTTCAACTTAGTTTAAGAAGTCGATTTGATATGGTTTCAGTGGGCGGATTGTTTCTATTGCATATTAATTCAATAATGGCCGCTACGGTGCAACTCACAATACCTCAGATTTTTGTTCTCTTAATCTTTGGTTATGATATTAGTGCTCCGCTTCTGATCTTTTTGTGTTTTTTAACTGTGAAATTGTTTTCTTTAAAATGGGTGTGATGGATCTTGGAACAGATTGTGGACTTGGTTTTAACGTTATACTTCATCCTCTTTAGTTTATAATTTGCACGGTGCCTGCCTACCTAACTAACTGCATTGAAATCGTGTACCAATTTCTCTTTTTTATTTGGTATTTTTGTCTTAAAATTTCCACGCTTTTTAGTATTTTACATCTGTAACTTTTACGATCCCTTGTACGTCTGAGGGTTTGTTTGTTTGTTTCTCTAGTGTTATTTTTATGGCGGCTTTTCATTTGTAAACAGCTAAAAATGTTTCTTTTGGCCTTATTGTAGGATAGTACAAAGATGCCGGCTTCTGCGTTGGCAATCACCGATGAGACTGTTCTTTCTGTCAGTACTGTTGTGAGTGCTATTAGAGAGCTTGGAAATGAAGCGGAGCAGTGTGGTCCTGAAATTATTACTCAAGCATCTTCCCTAAGTACTTTCTGTGATCTGGCTAATAATCTTTTGGATTTATTTTAAAAGCGCAACATCTTTTAAGTGCTAAGAAATTTGCAACTGAAATTGTGCATTAGTCAGCGTCCCACTTGAAAGTGATAATTAGAGTTGGAAAATGTTGAAAAATTGTTGAGCAGAAAGTGAAAACATTGTGCATGAAAAAGGTAGTAAGATTCTTTAATTCATTCATGTTCTCAAGATTCTTGATTTTCCTTATCAATTATTGGATGTCCTTCCTTCAGGTTGCAGCTCTTCCTTTTACTTTGTTTACACATAAACATGTGCATTAGTAGCCTACTTTTGAGCATATTGTTTGTGCTTATTGGCAGGTAAGCTTCCAGGGCAATCTTCAATGGTGGATATTGTCATTGTCATTTCTCGTTCGTTGGAATTTCCTAATGACTTATTTTATGGAGAAATCTCTAGAGTGTTGAAGCCTGGTGGAACTATCTTGATTTACAAGACTAACCAATTTGTTATAGGGGAAATCCAGAAGGTTAATCTTATCTTTCTCTTCTGACTTGTTGAAGTTACAGTTTCTAGCCAGATTTGTATTTATTCCTCTGTGTAAAATAAATATAGCACAGACACCTATTACATATATGGGCAATAAGATTTTCCATTCCTATGATTTTAGAAAACATCACCTCTTGCTCTACATGACTATTTTGAGATAGAGAAACCTTACTTGCATATGTGGAACAATAATCGAACTGATTATATCATTTCACTGTTCTACGTGTGTTCCTTTTTTCCCCCCCTCTGAACAGTAAGAATTGAAACATGCTTTTGGCGTTTTTGTAGGCAATTTCTGCTGTTGAGCGCAAAGTTTTGTTGGCAGGTTTCCTAGAAGCACAAGGCATTCAATCCGTATCTGGGCAGTCTGATGGTCTTTCTTTTGGGGTAAGGTTATGGTTTAAGCATATTTTTTAGTTCCATGACCTAAATTTTATCATTGATTTCTGAGGTATTAGGAGATGGTAGAGCTATAATCAATTAAGGGTTGATATTTAAAATACTTTCTCAAGAAGGATATTCCATTTTGACTTTGAAAGGACTGTGACTGCAGAATTAAACACACTGACTCTAGATTTGAGTTTAGAATTCAGCATATTTTAATGGGTAGCTTAGATCAGGTGATCGTTTTATTTTTAGGTACTAATAAGATGTGCATTCTATTGACAATTGAAGGGAACATTAAATCTTGGCCCTTCGTCCATGCTATTTTGCTTTTCCCAACAGTTAGCCGTCCTTTTAATGGTTCCAATTAGATGAATTACACTTTGCCATCACAAAAATTACATATTCTGCTGCTGTTTCTCTTCATTGACAGATTTATAAATAATGTTCTAGCTTCAAAAAATGCCAAGTCTTTTATCCCTAATTTGTTGGCTTGTTCTGTCCCCCTTTTTTTATAAATATTTTTAGCCTACATATCATATAGGAACTTACACGGTTAGATTTGTATTACTTTTGCATCTTAGGTCAAGGCAAAGAAACCATCCTGGAAGATTGGGTCATCCTTTGCTATCAAGAAGAGTGCAAAAGACTCGGTCAAGGTTCAGGTTGATGATGATTCAGATTTAATTGATGAAGATAGTCTCTTGACTGATGAGGATTTGAAGAAACCCCAACTGCCAGTTGGTAGGATGGAATTCACTGAACTTGTATTTTCGTTCTTGATTTCTTTTAGTAATCTTTGTGGTAAAATTGTGCAATCTGTTTGGGGACTAGGTGATTGTGAAGTTGGAAGCACAAGAAAGGCTTGCAAGAACTGCACCTGTGGTAGAGCTGAGGAAGAGGAGAAAGTAAAGTTGGGACCGACTACAGAGCAGTTGAACAACCCTCAGTCAGCTTGTGGCAATGTATGTTTTAACAGTGGATGACATGCTCTCCTAGGAATGTTCTGCACATAGCTAAACTGATAAGCCGTATAATCTTTTCTTTTTCTCGTTGGGGATGGTAGGAACCCTCGGACGTTGAGCTTAGTGAAACACTTGAGGTTGCATGCTATAGGGTTTCACTTTCCAGCAACATTTAAATAAGCTTTAATGTTTGGTGCAAAGTAGAACTTGATCGCGCTGCTTTCCTTCTATTTCTCAAATGTTCTGTTTGATGGTTTTGCTTTTCTCTGAGTTGGTTGTTTGATACTGTTCAGTGTGGGCTGGGGGATGCTTTTCGCTGCAGTACATGTCCCTACAAAGGTCTTCCACCGTTCAAACTGGGTGAAAAGGTACTTAAGAAACTCTTGCTCTCCCTCTCTCTCTGGGTGTGTGTGTGTACACCATTCTCTTTCTGTGGAATGCAGGAATGAGTGTTTATCTTCTTGCAGGTATCACTCCCTGGGAACTTTCTTGCAGCAGATATTTGAGGGTGAAGTGGTTGTTCAACATCTTGTTTTGCGTTGTTCCCGTCTTCTCTTCTTATGTGAGTTCTGGACAGAAGGTTTAACCAAAATGTTAGCCAACTCAAATGGCTGCAATACAGCTCGTTTAGGATGCGATGCATTGAATGTTGAGACTCCATCTGGATACGATACATGACACATTGAAATTATCCTTGTTTTGAGGAACCACTAATAATGATTAATTTTTAGTGTGATACTCTGTTCATTATTTTCTGTGTTTTTTAAATGGACAACAAGCATCAGCGGTTATTTAATCATCCCTTTCTTCCTTCCTGGCTGTAGTTGAAAATAATTTTTGTCATACTGGCTTAGCCTGAAGAATTGCAAAGATAAGGTTAAGCTGTAATTACGTTCAAAGGTGAAGCTAGGCTTGTTAACTTGTTCCTCAAGGTTTGCACGTATCATTGGGCATTGCATTTAACTTAAAATAAAGCTAAACATAAATGCTGTTCTGAATTGCCATTCTTCCTAATTACAACTGATTCCCTTCTAGCTGTTTTCTCGATCCCTTTAGATCTTTTGTTGTAGCTCTCAGCCAATTCCAAGTTGTGATTTGTGGTATGTAGCATCTTCAGTTTATTTTTGTCAAGTACCGTAAGAATACTTTACAAGGATAAAGTCGGGAGTAGCCTGTAAGTCAATGCGTATTCCAGTAAGGCATGACCAAGTGTTGAAACGCAGTCCCAAAACTTAAGCTGTGGATTTGAAACGCTTAACTGGAGCTTTCAGGGAGGACAGATAAGAAGCATCTGCCTTGTCAATTCCACTGAAAAGATAACTGAAAGGTGGCATTTCTATAAACTTGCCAGATCCAGGAATAACTTTCAGTTGGTCGTTTTCCCACACAACTCTTCCTCCTGCAATTGTCACTTCAACCTTTCCCTACACAGGCAAGGAAGAAACTGAGCACTGAATGGCCAAATCTACTTTTCCAATTTGTGAGATAAAGCATTACCTTTCCTCTCCTAGCTTCATAAACATTTGTATCTGTTCTAGAGTGGTGATAGTTTGCACTTATAGTAACGCTGGCGTTGGGATTGAGGATTACAATATCTGCATCTGATCCAGCCAGAATTGCTCCTTTTCTTGGATATATGTTGAAGATCTTCGCACTGACAAATTATCAGAATCAGAATTGTTTTACAGACTTCGAGGCAGCTAGAGTCTGATCGAACTCAAAATGCATAAACTAAGCATTCTACTAGTTATCCTTGGAACTCAATATAATCTTCATGGGAAGTCATTCTAAACACAATGAGAAAACCAGCACTCAAATCATACCATTCGGTGCTCGTCACCCGCACAAAATCAGTGATAGAAAGTTGCCCAGATTCCTGAAAGATTTCCAAACTTTGAGATGACAGGCATATTAAAGAACAGTTTGTAGTTCCTGGGGTTGATTAAAACAAGGGTATAATGCAGTCTCACCACCAATGTATCCCATACCAAATGCATCCTCTCCTCGATACCTACATCCCCATTCAGCAAAGTGTAGTAGAAAATTAGATGTCTGCAATTCAGTAGAAGGAAAGCACATAGAGACTTCAGCATTAAGATGGCCATATTTCTATTACCATTGACACCATTTGGGATTTTACGGAAATCATCAATCCCCAATGCTTTTTGGGTGGAGTTGAAGGCACAATGATCAGTTCCTACAAGCTGCAAAGTCAAATGAGCATGCTAATATTGGTAAGGGCATTTGAGAAAATGTTTTGGGTAATCAAGGAGGGAGCCAAGAAACTACAACTGTGAATATAATGAACCCTTTCTATTAAAAAGAAAATATCAGAGAAAGAGATAGTGCTATGAAACTCATGTTGTAATGTTGTTAGAACACTCGGTTATCTTTCCACACAAATTGGCCTTTTTTAGATCAGAGTAGCTTAAAGTTTGTAAGTGATAGATTGTTTGAATAGTGAGATGGACCTGCAGAACCCCAGTGGAAAGTGCAGCTTGTAGCGCCTTGTCATGTCCTGATGACCTAATAGGGGGACTCATAACATACCTGAGACACGAGATTATCAAGCACAATGAAATAATACAAGAAAGACACGTCCTCATATAAACGAACACTAACAATAACTATGACAGACTACAGTGATGGCCATCTCAAGGAATAAGAAGAAAAATGAGTGAGGTAGCACCATTACTTTGAAGCAGTGACGAAATCAGGATCCCAAAGCTTAGAATCATTCAGGACTAAGCCAGAAACCACAGCCTCTCCAATAACCTTCTGTCCTGCAGTTTGAAGAAAGCAAATTAATCTTCAAGGACTCAAAGGTCAAAATCCAATCAAAGTGAAACCAACATTATAAGGTCTCAAAAACACAATCGAATGATTACGGTTCGAGATAAGATGGCCACCCAGTCTCTTATGTAGAAATGCATTGACCCTGCTAATGCTTTCAGAATTTAGATTTACCAGTCTCCCGCTCACAAAATGCGGCATGCCTACCTTGATTCACTAATATTACTTGATACTGTTATTATGTAAGACAAAATGCAAAGACATTCAAATTTCCGGTGAAATTTGACCTGATTTTCGAGCTTTAGCAATTTCTTCCATTGCATCAATGCTCATAACATGTACGACATACAGCGGTGTGTTCACAAAACCAGCTAGGCGAATTGCTCGACCAGTTGCCTCTCCCTCCAGCTGTATGAACATCAGAACTAAAGTAAGCATCATGAAGCTTTAAACACTTGTAACATCATTAAAGAGATGCATGACTGACCATTTACCAACAGGAAATCAAATGCAAGTTTCATAGTGATGAGAAATGTAACGGATCAGAAGAGGGAATTAGAATCAAATCAAGAAAGAAAGAAAGGCAGATGAAGAGAGAATAACTTTGAAGCAACAGAAGAAATTAAGGTACTCAAAGATTCAGATACAAAAAGAAATCCCAATGGAAAAAGATTATAACTTGCTGTGTATAAGTCACATATACAGCATAATATTCAATGCCATGTTTGAGGCATAACCTACAAATACTGAATTTTCTACATATGCATAAAAAGTTTAAATGGACTCATTAAGAAAAGTTGCATAACTTTGTGCTCCTAAATTTTCAGTTTCCGCTTATTCTGATCTGATGTGAATATTCGGCCTTAAGGCATCGACTGCATCTATTACAACTGTTTTCTTATAGGAAAGTCTTGGCTGAAATGGTTATTCATAACCTTCTGTGGGGTGAACAGTTTTCAATTTCCCACGTCATGGAAAACATTTTCAACACATCAATATTCACTTAAAGCTTGGTGAAGTAGGGAATTATTTTATCCACTCAGACAATCCTAACGAATCAAATGTTTCCAAGATAATATATTTTCATTTATGGGATAAATGACAGACTAACAAAAAATGCCTTGTACGCCACACCCAATGCATGAAAACTGCTTTAGTGATAAAATTTGTTGATGCAAATGTAACGCATATCATTAATCACAAAGTACTGGAAAGGAGAAGCAGATAAGATTAATAGTTTAGCTCTTCTGTCATGGTCAAAAATTCAAAGAACTTCCAGGAATAGCACTATGTTAGAACTATCGTGGATAAACTGATTAATCCATAGAGTCAGCAGGTTTTGCAAGTAGAAGAAATATCCCAATTTGCAAGGATTACCACTGGGGGCCTTGAAAGGGCATGTCCCTCTGGACCAGTGATACCAAGTTCTATGATTCTTTTCTGTCCTTCAAATACAGCATCTCCATTTTCTGCATGGACCATAGCTATGGCACCAAGAGACTTGCACTGCTTTAGTCCTTCTAATAGGAGCTCATCACTGATCATTAGAGATCCCTTGTACGCTAGAAAAAACTTGAATGAATTGATACCTAAAAGGTCAAATGTCAAGAAAACCTAAATTAGGCTCAAGGCAATTTGTCTGTTAGTTTCTGACAGGACCAAATCAAAGTGATCAAGATCTAAGCACTTAAATACTATGCATCTTGAAAATTGAAAATTCTAACCTTTCTCCTTCACCATAACTTCCATTTCCCTTGAAACAGCTTCGTCCCACTTAGTAATTGCCATATGGAAGCCATAATCCATGCAAGAATTTTTTGCCTTCTTGACATAGGCTTCAAAGCCAGCCCCTAAACTACCATTTACTGGTATAACAAAGTCAATGTGCATTGTGGTTCCTCCTGCTAATGCTGCAGCCTGACCACTGAAAAAGTCATCAATGGTCTCAGTGCCCATGAACTCCATGGCTAGGTGTGTGTGTGGATCAATTCCTCCTGTTATTTTTACCAAAAGGCAAGTGGTGAATAGCGTTATGGTTACTTTAGTATGTACTGCATAGAATAACAGTAGATGAGCTGTCATCAACCCATTGTGCTTGTTTAGACAAGGACAAATGAAGCAGGGATTCATGACAAGCATCAGATGTCCCACTTGAGTTAGAATCAACTAGTTATATTCCAGCTTCATGATGTAGCATTGCAAAAACAAAACTCTAAAGTTTTCCGAAACATCATTATAAAGCACTAGAAGCCAAATTAGGCACAGCAATCCCTATTTTTTCATATTCACATCAGTTTCAATGCCTAGTGCCTTAATAAGAAACGATATGCCTCAGTAATTTCTACAACTATCTTATACAAGTGAGCAAGAGAAAAGAATGAGGCAAGGCATAATAGCTTTTCTTATCCAGATATATAGTAACTTAAAGGGGAAAAAAAAAGGGAGAAACCAAAGGAGATCCTATCGTAACCTTGAAGCCTCAGGGAGAGCCCTCATTCGAAAAGAATAGCATACATTAGTTTATATTGTAGCATAAGTGGCAACTAACCTGGCACCACAAATTTTCCAGCAGCATCAATTATATTCACATCATCACCAACCTGCCAATAGCATTCCAATAAGTCATTTGCAAATTAACGGCAACAAAATAAAAGAAAACAAAACAAATGATTAGGCAAATAAGAGATGATTGTGTTGAAAAAAACAGAAAAGAACCAAAGAATATGGCATCAGAAAATGGCAACATGGTTTTTTAGATTCCAGTGAATTCAGACCAGCATCGGGATATTAGTAGCACATAAGCAGGTAGCGAAAACAGTTGCAAGAAGCCAAGCACCATGGTGTTAAAGGAAGTTAAAAACTTTTTAGATTAACTTTATAGGCAAGACAAAAGGTTAAATCATGTCCCGGTCTTGATAAGTTCACATCAAAATCAAAGAACAGAGTATATTAAAAACACGTCGACATGCTTATCCAGGATGACTAGTGGCATTGGCCATGTAAAAGTTATCCAATTATTTACCTACATCGTAAGCTTTTGCTTAGCAACTTTCCATTACAAAAAACAATCAATGAGAAGCATAGGAAAAACCAGAGTGCCTAAATGCGCCAATGACTAAAGGACCTAACAGTACCCTAGCCTTTAAAAGGAAGTTTACTACTAGTGACCGGTCAGATCTAGTGTAGAGAAGCTTGTAAAGCAATTTTTGATACCAGATTAATCTATTTACTTCGCATTTATGAAGATTGTGGCACCATCACAAAACATCCACAGCTAAAACAAGATGCTTACTTTCTCAAATAAAAATTTAGGAAAAAGAGAAAGTGATCAAAATCTTTAAGGCAGCCAGGCATAACTTTGGATGCTTTGAAAGTTGACACATCAACAGTCAACAAAAGATTGCTCTTTACACAGTAACGAAGATGTCAGACTGGAGAAAGCTATTGGAAACTTTGAAGCCAGCTAAGACTTTGAAATAATTACAGCTTTGAGAAATAACCACCACTCACAAAAATTTACATAATTGAACATAGAACTGGGTATAAATAAGTAAAATAATTATTCACAACCAAAAAGAGTGAACAGAATTGTATATTTATCTTTGTTCTGGTCTCAAGTAGTCCAGTCCAAATCAAGTCAATTGCTTTGATTGAAGAAGATGAAGCAATAACTTAAATATAGCTCAATCAAGCTATTAACTATCAAAAATAGCTTCAGAAAACAAAATAAGGAGAAAGAACAGACCTTGAGATTAGGCTTGACAGCGACTATGATTCCATCCTCCACGTAAACATCAGCAACTTCCTGATGATGAGCGTTCACAACTGTCCCTCCCTTGATCAGGAGCTTCGACGATGATGAAGAAGTTCCACATCGAGTTTCGCCATATCCCATCCCAACATCACAGAACTCCTGTAAGTAAACAAAATGAAACCCTTTTCATCAGATTCTGGAATTATTATATTTATCTCATCTACGATCAGAATTTTCATCCATCAGCGAACAGATAAAGATTCTCGCGTCCATAAGTCAACCCCCAAAAAATGAAAGTTAAAAGATGGAAGAGGATAAAGAAAAAGACTTTGTACGTACATGATGAGACGAGTGCAATTGTGAAGTGGCGGCAAAGAGAAGAAGTGAGAGTGAGAAGAAAAGACACAGGGTGTGAATTGGAGCCATCAAAGTGTTTCTACGTAGAGAAGAAGAACAAAAAGCGAGTGCTGTTGAATATTGTCTCAACGAAAGTCAGAAATTGAAGATCACAAAGTCAGACATCTTAAAGACAGAAATTGAAGTTTGCTTTCGGTGATTAACATTGGTGGCTTGAATTTCTGATGGAGTTTGGTGCAGCTAATTTTGACATTCACTCATAGAATTCTCTATAAAAGGGAGGAAGAATAACGAAAGAGAAAAGAGTTGGGAGAAGAGCAAAAGTTGTTTAGTGTGAGAGTTTTTTCGGAAGTGAGAGAGGAAATTTTCGAACGAGAAGAGAGAGAAGAATAGTGAGAGGGAGAGAGAAAAGAAAAAATTATATTTTTTTTCTTTTCTCTTTTCTAATAAGAATGGGTTAATTTTAGGTCTCTTGGGAAATTGAGTGATAAATACTATTATATGCTCTCATTGATTATAATAAAATACTCAGTCATCTCTAAACTGGACGTAAGCATTGCCGAACCAATATAAAAATCTTGGTGTTCTTGTTGTTATTTTATTTTCACTCTGAATTTATTAACGTTTCTGCACAACAAGTGGTATCAGAGCTCCAGTTTTTTCAACTAGGGTATTGTAAAAGTGAAAATCCGTCAGTGAACGGTGTCGGTGAATAGTGTCGATAAATAGTATCGATATTACAGTGTCGGTGCTACAGTACCCGCAAACAGTGCCATTGCTACAGTCCTCTGCTACAGTAACAATGCGTATTTGTGAATAGTGACGAGTAGATGGCTGGAAATAAAGACAAGCTCGTTAAGAGAGAGTCAATATTGTCATCGTCGACACCTACATCCAATAGACATCCAATCGCTATTACAAGGTTAGAGGTTGATAAATTTAATGACTCTAATAATTTTGATATGTGGCAATGTGAAGTTATGGATGTATTGTATCAACAAGAGTTGGATATGGTTTTAGGAGAAAAACCCGAAGATATGGATGACAATCACTGGACGCGAATTAATCTCCATGATTATGCCTCTATTCGATCATTCCTTGATAAGGAACTGAAATATCCTTATGTGAAGGAAACTTCTCCTAAGGAATTATGGACAAAATTGGAGGAAAAGTATATGACCAAGAGCGAAGAAAATCGGCTCTTCTTGAAAAAGCGACTCTTTCGATTTCAGTATCGTCTAGGTATTTCTATACACGAACACCTAAATGATTATAATAAAATACTTGCTGATTTAGCAAACCTTGATGTGAAAATTCCTGATAAGGATAAGGCACTATGTTTGTTAAATTCATTGTCTGATGATTATGATCATTTAACAACTACTTTGTTGTATGAAAAATCTGAGGTGAAACTTGATGAGGTTTCTGCGGTATTGGTGAATCATGAGTGTTGTAAGAAGGAATAGAAGACTCACAATTCACAAACTGAGGCACTCACTACAAGGGGACGAATAGAGGAAAGAAAACATAGGAAGCGGGGTAAATCTCATTTAAAATCACGAGGGAAGTTTCCTGCTAAAAATGAATGTGCCTTTTGTCGCCAAAAGGTCATTGGAAAAAAGACTGCCTTAAATTGAAGAACAAAGAGAAGGAAAAAGTGGGTTTTGTAGCAAATGTTGCAAAATCTGGAGATGATGATTTCGAGTTTGCTTTAGCTAGTTCATCTACTGATGGTCACTCCAAGAAGTAGATTTTGGATTCAGGTTACACCTATCATATGTGTCCCATTCGGGAATGGTTCTTTAGCTTCTAGGAGCTGGATGGTGAAGTTGTTTTGATGGGAAATAATAATGCCTGCAAAACATAATGTAGCGCCCCGCTCCCGCTGCGACCCGCTCC
>JANITX010000211.1:8572155-8592794 GCA_027564395.1 Erythroxylum ulei
CACCGTTGGATTAAATGGGCGGTTGAGATGGATTGCGTGGTCGTCCATCCCAACTCGTCCTTAGTATATATACTTAATGAGAATCTTACAATTCCCAACATTGAGGCTAGAAAGGACCTTCTTGTGGGATATTTTCGAGAATGAGGCAAGTTCTTATAGCCATTTGACATGCCATAAAGTTGTTGGCTGAATGTTCCGTCCCTTTTATGATTTAAATGTCCTGTAATTTTCTCATTAAACAAACTGCCGCAAGGAATGTAACATGTACACATATCCCTAGTACTAAAGTCAAAAGAAAAAAGAAGAATTCATAATATTATAATGTAACATAACCGACTTACTGACCGCCCGTCTCTCTCTCTCTCTCTCTCTTTTTTTTTTTCCTGTTTCCATTATTTCATTCTCATCACAAGCTTCCAAACAAAGAGAATTACGGAAAGTGAGATTTGCGAGGGTTATTCTGCTACTTGTCCTCGGTTATGTTTAATAGTATGAAACAGTAAACAAAAGCCCTTATCCGGTGAATGGGCGCTCTCTCTCTCTCTCTTGATTCCTTAATTGTTGCACATGCTCATGGCGTTAACTCTACCCCCTTTCAAATATCACTCTCACTTTACAAACCTTTCAATCCATGGCTGACTTTCAAACCGCCGTCAACAACTATCACCCGTCTCGTTTTCCGGGCTCTCCGATATGACCATGGTTCCTGCTCAAACTCTCTCTAAACCACAACAACAGAGACGGCAGCTTGTGCTTTGTGGCGGTTATGGTGGCTGTGTTGGTAGTTATGCTGATGAGGAGAGTGTTGGTCTTATGAATCGATTAGAAGGTTATAAGTATTGTAACAATATTAGCGAAGCTTCTTTAGGATCTGATCTAGTTGCTAATCCCATGGCAGAAGATGAATCAAGAACTAACAGTCTTAATGAATCTGGTTCAAGCTCTAAAGACGTTGTACAAGAAGAGAAAGATGAAGGCTGGCTACAGCTGAGAATTGGTGGCCAGGATACTACAAGTCGTGAAGATAGTAAACAACATCAGGGTCATCAAATACTGGATCAAACACCTAGAGGAGAAGCAGGAGAATTGATAGAGCTTGATCTATTAACAAGAAGCAGTTCATCAGTTCATCCGAGGACATTAAGCTCTCCAATCTTTCCGGTCCCAGAATTTACAGCTCTTCCAAGGCCATTTATGAATATCCCATCATCTTGTGCCACTAGTTTTAGTTCACCGTTGTTGTTTCAGCACCAACAGCTCCATGGAAGTAGCTCAAATACTACTTACAATCCTCCTCCTCATGGGGAGGTTAACTGGGCATGTAGGCCTATGCCATACAACGTTCTAGCTGCGACTTCCTCTTCTTCTTCATTGATGCCACTGGGTTCCTATTTTTCGCGTCCCTTGCATCAAGTCCATGGTAGAACAGATGTCGCCGGACCGACCTCTGATTTTAGGGTCGTGGATCCTCCTAGGAGACCTCATTCGGGCATTTGGTTTATGTTACAAGCGTCTCAATATCAGTAAGTTCGCTAACGCACGTGAGAACTGGAGAATAAACCTGAATCATCCTCAAAAGAATATATTAGCACCAACCCACCATTATTTTCTTTCAAGAACATTTTTTAATATATATTTTCTAAAACATTTCAAATACTAAATTTTCCTCCTTTATAACGAAACGCTTAATTTGGTGTCTAATGCAGTGCTAAAGAACCATTCTTGCCTCAAATATCCAGGAGCTATCTGAAAATCAAGTAAGATAGACTTCTAATCTTTGTAATCCGTTCACTGTCTGTCTTCTCCTATCCTTTGTCCATGTGCTCATTCTAATTCAACAACTCCCAAGAAACTTCATGTTTCGGTTGACTAAATTCGCTTTTGTTTCAACGTTTTAAATGGTCAGGGATGGAAGAATAACAGTCCGATTATTAACCAAGTATCTGGCTAACAAGCTGAGATTGGATAGCGAATCAGAGGTATTTATAACCATCATGCTTCTCTTTCTGTATGCTAATGCATAATGAACTAGCTAATGAAGCCATACCTTTTTAGAATTGGAAAAGCATAGCTATTGATAGAAAGAGCAAGAATGTTTCTATCTTTGAAATTAATTATCGTAATTAATTAGCCGAATATATATCAAGATATGGAGTTGGTGTTAGGGAAATGACAGGAACAGCAGAACTAAATGCCCTTCTCTATGGGCATTAGTTTTGTCTGGTAACATGGAATTTAGGTGAGAAGTAGACTTCCTGGTAGTCATCTACTCTATGTATCATTAGCCTTTTACCTCATAGTCTAGTCTTGTAAAGATGGTCTAGGAATAAAAAGTTTCGTCTAATCAAGCAAATTGAGTCCTTAAGAATTTAATTAATTATGGATGTTAATTTCTTATGGGTGTAATACTTTCGAGATGATACGTAGAAAACTACCTACCACCTTCTTTCCTTGACCCCAAAACAAATGGAAGAGAGATGAATAGCCTTTCATCTACGGAGGAACTGAATTACTGTTTTAGACCCAAAAAAAGGAAGTAACGCTTCGATGATTCTGCTTGTTCGCAACTGAAAACAAGAGCAAGCACACAACCCTGGGGAAGAAAACTAGGTACCTAATTAAGGAATTTGATTATTAAATGACATGTTCATAATAGAAAAGAGTTGCGAGTAGTATATGATGACACCTAATCTGCAAGCATGCACGACTCAACATTTCTTAACTATCGTCTTAGAACGCAACTATTACAACCACTAGTCTCCTGTAGAAAACTAGATATCGACAGATATATTTAATTACATATAGTTACTTGACCATCTTAGCCGGCAATTTTTAGTATGTAAGTATCTATAGTTCCCTAGTATGCTAGACACAGACCAGGGCGTCTTGATTCCCTCTAGGTCGATCAAAACCATGTATGTAAGGATTTGTCCCAAGAATTTTGTGCATATGTGCGGCATATGTATAATATTGATTGATAGATACAACTAATTTTGCGGCTTTGACGTATTACACTTCAGCATAAATAAGATCTTATTATCTCCGGACGATGCAGTACATACACATTAAGAATAAACTTATCTTTCGGCCTTGTGGCAGAAAAAGGAAAGGAAGTTAATTGTATTTTCCGGTATAGGGACAGAACCATGCATGTCTACATAGATAAGACCAATTTAGACTATCTAGAATATTGACCAATTTGATAGAGGACAAGGACGATTACTTTTGTTTACTACATAGAATGTCCTCCTTGTTTGAGGTAATTATAATTACATATATATCATAATGATTTGTATTTAGTTAATTAAGTCATAATTTGTCTTTATTATTGGCAACAATATTTAAGCTTAACCTTTTGTACTTTGTTGGTTCTTTCGAAATAAGTTGTACTTATGTGTAGGCATCTTGTTATTTTGTTTGAGGTGATTACAATGTTATATATATATAATAGTGATTTGTTTGCTTAGTTAGACATAGAGATTTTTAGCTAATTAAGTCGTAATTTGTCTTTATTATTAGCAACAATATTTAAGCTTAACCTTTCCTACTTGGTTGGTTTTTTACAAGTAAGTTGTAGTTATCTGTAGGCATTCTAGCTTCGTGATCCCATCAAAGCTCCAGCACAGTTTTAGAACTAAACAAAACTTAGGGAACATTAACTTCTTCAGTTCAATAAGTCATGTTTTTGTTCATAATCCAAAACTTTATTAATGAGCAATTAAATGAGCCGCGAAAGACTTAAATCTTTAATATGTAAGTTTATCCTAGGAAACTATATATGTTTTCCCACCTGTAAGGTATTCGATCGGAAGGTACAAATACTGTTCAAATGTAATTATTGCAAGAAAATTTCTAATGATCAAAGTATAGAGCACGTATTCCCCATGTAAATGTAAATCCTACTTTAGTATATATATATTGTTCTAAATTAGAATAATTTATACGATAAATGCATCCGCTGGACATACATGATGGAGTATCAAATGCATATTATTATGTGCCCCATCATTTTATACGATGCTTGTCAAGCACACACTTCAGCCCTAGATAAATAATAATTGCTCTACACCGAAGTCCCTGTGATGATAATTCGGCATTATAAGCTTATTCGTTTTGTGATACTTTGCAAGAAAAACCCGTACTTATAATTCATTGTCTTACTGACTTGTCATCTCAACCAGTATTTATATCTCCATTGTGAGTGTCCACATGTTATTTGCTTCGAACTTAAAACAAATGTAGCAAAGGAGTTCGTAAAATACAAGTAATATGTGTCTCACCTTAAATGAGTTTGCTCTGTCTTTGTTTATCAGGTTTTCTTCAATGCGGAGCTAAGTCAGTTGAATTACTCTTTGAAAGATATAAAAAGGCAGTCATGAGATATTAAGCTGTAGAAATAAATATAGGAATTCTCTCCTTCCCTTTTAGTCGAGTTCTTTCACATCTCCCCTCGGTGCCATTCTCTTCTTATAGTCAGTAGGCATTTTTGTTATGAAAAATGTTAGGAGAAAAACAATGATTAACATACATGAAATCTTCATCTTTATGGAAATTAAGATAAAATTTTTATATCTCAATAGGATCAATTTAGGTTAATATATTGAATATGGTGATTAAGTGATTTTAATTTTACGATAATACTAATAAAGTACTTCTTATGAATATTAGCGTGAGCTATATGACAATAGACTTTTAGGGCTTGCCTATTCTTATATGTATATTTTTAAGGTAGGTTATGTGGGGTAACGTCACAAGCACAGAATCGACGTCGAATAGACATACTGCAAGTTGACAACCAACAAACACGACAACAAAACTCAACTCAACTTGCATATATAGATGGATACAATAATCCTCCCGTCTGTATATTCTCTTAATTTGTATCATGAAAGAATGAGCTAATGCTAAGATGGCAAAACATTAAAAATGGTTCAAGACAATTCCAGATTGGCATACATAACATAGATTAAGACCACTTAGTATCAGTTGAATTCACTAGTTCTTGCCTTAGGTGGTACTCCAATTATATCGGATCTGTATGTTGCCTTCTTTACCTACAACATATGCATATATATACTTGTTGGAGTTAAGTTTATGATTTGGTCAACCCTTATGCATGATTTGGATGATGATATACATAATATTTCAATTGTTTTTTTGCACTTCATGTCATGCCATGAAGCAAGGAGGCGGCGGTTAAGACTTATCTTATTTTATAGAAAAAATATATTTCATGCCATAGGAAAACAATTGAAACAGAAGATCTATTTACTCTCTAGTGTTCGTCTCTTTATGCATTCTTCATCTAGTTGAACCTAATTATCTACAAAACACATAGCTAATATTAGAGCATAAATATCGTGATTATCTAAGATATCAGCTTCTTCGTAATCGGGTCCACCGCCAAAACAAAATTAGAGCTAATTAACTCTATGAACTTTAGTTAAAGAAGTAACTGATTCGAGTGCCACTCAGCTTAGTTGGCAGAATTTCAGACATCTCCCTTGAACACATGGCGTACAACTAATAGTAGCTAATGATTAAAGTCGCAAATGGGTACGAGAAAAATAAGGAGTCTCGTGATTTCTAGCGCAATTTCGGTCCTTAGGAACCAATTAGTTGTCTCCAAATCAGATGAATATATGCCAAATCAGTTCACGCACCCAGATGAACATTTGTCAGTGTTTTATTATTTTCCTATATATGTTCCATTAAAGACCAGAAGCTTGTAGAATTTTTGGCACGATAATCAATTTAAGGAAGACCAAATGATGTAGGTATGGTGGGAAGTAAGTTTTAATTTTTTTGCTCGAAAACATTATTATCATTGGCTTATATGATATTCGAACATACGTGATTCTTGTATATACCATGTTGGAATGTGCGTGTCTTGTACTATATTTTAGGAATATGTTTAGGAAATTACCAACAAGTTAGTTTATTGACGGATCTGGCAAGATTCTATTCGTTAGCATATTATAGACAAATCTGTTGGTATCCTTAAATTATTCGTGCTTCATTATTACTCAGAATAAGACACGAAAAGAGAAGTAAAAGATTGGTATGTTTTTACGAACACAACAAGAAAGCACATCTTAGGGTGTGAGAAATCACACGTGGACCTTGTTATTATCAAACATTCCCTCAAATCTACATGCCTTATAGTACTAGCTACCTCCCCTTTTCATCACGCTTTCGCCTCTCTAAGCTCAGCTCTCAGATACAACTAGGGTATGTTGTAGGTTCTCATTTTCTTTTCTTTATACTGTTAAGGATTGTGCTTAGAAAGTTCTATAAAAAAACTCTAGTGGTGCACTTTGATGGAATATAAAAGCTTCCATCATCCTCATCTCTCTTTCACAACCAACCACTAAGGGACCGTTTGGTTCCACTTTTATTTTTCTGTTGTTGTTTTTAGTTTCTGTTTCTTATTTTTAGTTTCTGTTTTTTTTTTCTAAAAAAAAGAAAACTTATTTGGTTGAGATTTGCAATATAAAAACTGAAAACAAAAACCTGTTTAGTTAAGATTTTTAATAAAAAATTGAAAATAAAAATATATTTAGTTTTATTATTATTATTATTATTATTAAGTTATTCTTATTATTATTAATTTTATTTATTTATTTATTTATTTATTTATTTATTTATTATTATTATTATTATTATTATTATTAATTTTTAATAAGTTATTCTTATTATTATTAATTTTAAATAAGATATTATTATGATTATTAATTTATTATTAATGTTATTATTATTATTATTAATTTGTTCTTATTATTATTAATTTTATTAATTATTATTATTAATTTATTATTAATTTTTAATAAGTTATTATTATTATTATTAATTATTATTATTATTAGTAGTAGTATTCTTCTTCTTCTTCTTCTTATTAATTATTATTATTATTATTAATTTTTAATAATTTATTCTTCTTATTATTAAGTTATTATTATTATTATTATTATTTATTGTTAATTATTATAAATATTATTAATTATTGTTATAAATTTTCTACTTACTATTTGTAATATTATTAATTTTATTATACCAAATTAATTATCTTATTATTATCATTAATTTATTAATTATTATTATAAATTTTGTACTTATTATTATTATTATTATTATTCGAGATAAAAAGTAGGGATATATTAGTTTTCTATCAAAAAAAACATGTTGTCAAAATTCAGAGAAACGATGTTTTATGGTTTCTGTAAAACTGTTGTGGTTTTTTTTATTTTCATAAACAAAAAAATCGCAACAGAATAAGCCAAACACGTTTTACTTACCTGCTTTTCTTTGTACGAAAACGACAACAAAAAATAAAAGAAAAAAAACATAAACAAATAGCCCCTTAGTTAGCTCTCTTTTGGTCTCGGCTTGTCAGCGACGATGACAACGGAATTGGGTCTACTCAGTTTAATTTAACTAAAATTTATAAAGATTAAATCTAAATTTAATATAAAATTTAATTATGTTTGATTCATTCAAAACAATCTTACATTTTTTAAAATTAAAACATTTTTATGAGATGAGAATTAAAATATTTAGACTAGTCTCTAAATTTGATGCTAAAGTTAAATTTAATTCGGTCAAGCTCAAATTTTATGTGAAATATAGATATGAAAAAGATAAATTATTAAATAGTAGAGACGATCCAGTGAATAAGAAAGATCATACTATTGGTCTCTAAGCAATAACACTTAAATAATCGATAATATCACTTAGCTAATAATAAACTACTCAAACAATATAGATGACTAAAAGATAAATTAGACACACAATTATAATGTGAAAAACTATTGAACAAACTCACAATAAATTCATCAAATCAAAAATAGTAAGATATAAGCATTTAAGGTTTTGAGCTAAGAACATAATATAAAATAATCACATTAAATCTCTGATCTAGTTCTCTCAAAAAAAGATAAGAAGATAAGATTTTTAGATTACACACAATTGCCTATGCGACAATGTGTAGAGATTTTGTCCGTAAAAAAACTCAATGTCATAGAGATACATAGTCTCAAAGACTTATATGGTTAGTGGACACAATCATGTCCACTAATAACATGGGCATGTCTATCCTCAAGCGTCATCTTTCAACTCGTACACAGCTATAAAAGCTTACATATTAATCCAAATGGTTGTTTTTCACTATTAACATGAGCGTTTGCAACCCAAACATAGATGTATGCTCTAGAAATAGCTTTTAATTACCAAATTTTGCTTTGAATTTACCCGATCTTTGTTTCTTTTGATTAATGAAGACAACTAACACTTTCAGAATTCATATTTAGTGGAATTGGTCTAATGAGTATGTTTTTGGGCATGTGCTCTAGAAACTGCTTCTAATAATTAGTTTTGCATTGAATTCGTTTTATCTTTGTTCTTTTTGATTTATAAAGATAACTAACACTTTCAGAGCTCAAATTTAGTGGAATTGATATAACGAGTATGTCTAAAATGGGGTCAAATTGATAATAATCTCTCCCTACAACCTATTTTGGAGAAGAAATCAACTACCTTATTAATTACTTGAAAACCATCCTGGTGAGTTTTCTATAAAACTCAAACTTACTTCCATGAACCACTTTCATCAATATGTTAGCATCATTCTTATCCAACGAATCCATTTCCTCTTCTTGAGCCAAAAGTCTTTGTTTTTGAGTAACTAAAATTCTTGAAAATTATCTAGCTCTCCCTCAGTAGTGACTAGGAGATATTCTGAACTTAAGTATCTTATCAAAGGCTTCTTTATTCTAGTTGATCTTCGAAGTTGGACATCTTCTAACACTTGAGCAAGTTGCTTCCCTTACTCATAATGCTTATAGACCTCTTCTACATTATCCACAAGATGCGGCTTATGTGGCTTATCTCCATCAAGTTGCAATTGATAATTATCATATGCTAGCCATATGCTTCGCCTTCTTCATTTGTAGGTTGATCAACGGTAGTAGAAATAGTGGAAGTATCTTTAGTACCGAATGACCAACTAATAGAAGTAGTTTTATCTTCTTTGATGAGATATGTACCCATCTTATACTCATAGAAGACTATGTTTTAGCTTCCGACAACCTTCTGCTTTTTCCAATCATAGAGCCTATAACCAAACTCCACGTCTTCATATCTAAAAAATATGCAAGGAGTAATCTTCAAAACACATGTTTGAAGGCTTGCATCAAACACTCTCATGTACGTATAAGTTATATCTTTTCCTTTTCACACTCTCTTGGGATCATCAAGATCTAAAGGGATTGAAGAAGTTCTATTGATCATATATATTATATTTCAAACCTCCTAGCCCGAAAAGACTTTGATAGATTGGACGTTTGGAGTTTATACTAACCCTTCTCTACAATGATTATATTCATGCTTTCCGCAACACTGTTATATAGTGAGGTACTAAGTTTTGTCTTTTCATGTCTTATGTCACTTACAGCATAATATTCCTTAACCTTGTTAAAGATGCACTCGCCTTCATTGTTAACTCAAAGACACTTCAACTTTTTTGTCGTCTCCCTTTCCAAGATGACATGAAATTTCTTAAAGGTCTCAAAAACCTGGTTTTTGTTTTCAGCATGAAAACTCAAGCCTTATAAGTAACATCATCGATAAATGTAACAAAGTACTTGTTACCACCTAAGGAATCCTCCTCAATAAGACCAAAAACGTTGGAATGCACCGACTCTAACTTAGTCGTCCTTCTAGTAGACCTTTTATAGAAAAACACTCTATACTGCTTTCCAGCTACACAATGATCATAGAGAATGAGAAAAGCAATAGTTTTCATATGGATAAATGAATTGTCAATTGGCAATTTAATTTTCTTCTCACTATGTCCTAATATCTAGTGCTATAAATTTGGAAAAATATTCTCCTCAACGACATATAGTTCTCTAGCACACACCTTCAAGTGTGTCTTGCATAAGGTGAAGTACAATCCACCAGGAGCAATAATTAATGCTCCTTTATACAACTGTCACTTGTCATCCCTAAAAGTGTGATGATATCCTTCTTGGTTAAGCACATTTATAGAAAATAAATTGAGACGCAAGTTAAGAATGTGTTGTACATCTCTTAAGGCCAATATGCACCCAACATCAATTTGAACTTGAATGTCACCCATTCTAATGATGCTAGCAAAACTCTGATTTCCCATCTTTGTACTTTCAAAATTACCACTCCTATAATTGGTGAAGTATTCCCTATTTTGATCGCAAAAATAGGAAGCTGTTGTATCAACAAGTCATTCGAAATTTGAGTGACTACTATAGAGATACTCATTAGTCGCAAAAATCAATAATACCTTATTATCTGTGCTTGAGGCTGTTGTTGTAATGTTATTGTCATCTCTATCTTTCTAGTTGTCATACTTCTTCTATTCTCTCTTCTACTGGTAACAATTTTTTTATATAAATATGTTTGGTGCATTAGTGACATGTCCTGGTCTCCTTTTCCATCTCTAGATTTAAAGTTATTTTTAGACTTGCCCCACCCTTTAAAATCTTTACTCTTGCTTCTTCTTATGTTCTCAACCACAAGAGTCTATACATTGTCAATATGTATCTCCTTCCTCCTAATCTTTTCATTAAAAATGCTCTTTGTGATCACATTGAAAGAAAGCACACCATCTGAAGTGGAGTTGTTGATAGTCACAACCAAAGTTTCCCAACTGTTTGATAAGGAACTCAACAGGAATAAAGCTTATAACTCATCATCAAGGATGATCTTTATCATAGTTAGTTTGTTGATGATATACTAAAAATAATTGAAATGTTCCCGCACTAATTTCCTAGCCTTCAACTTTAGGTTCACAAGTCTTTTAATCCAAAAGGCCTTATTATGAGCGGTATTTCACTCTTGTCCACGTTGATTGGATCATAAAGATCCTTACAATACATGAGATCTTCCATCAAAGGTTTCCATATTGAGTGGTTGGTCAACATCAACCTTACCTTAGAGTTATTGCCACTCCCTATATGACTCTAATATCATTTGTTGGACTCCAAGCAATAACCCGCACAAGATCCAAGATATTACCCAGTCAATAACCAACCACTTAAACGATATAAATTGTTGAAAGATAAATTAGATACATGATTTTAATATGAAAAATCATGGTATAAATCAATAATAAATCAATTAAAAAATAGCATGATATAAGTGTTTAAAGTTTTAAGTTAAACCTTACAAAACAATCACAACTAATCTCTCATCTAGCTCTTTTAAAAACTTTTAGGATTGTCTACAAATTGACACACGCACACACCAATACCACTCCCAACTAATTGTATAAATTAAACTTCAATAAAATTGTATTTAAAAAATGCTATTTAGACTCTAAAACTCTTCTTTTATCATGTATTTTTTTCTTATGCAACTTTTTTCTCTTATCAAACCTTTTGAATATGAAAAGATAAGATTTTTAAACCATACACGGTCTTATGGCCATGTCCTTTAAAAACTCAACATCACGGAGGCATACGATCTTAGAGACTTATGCAATTAGCAAACATGATTGAGTCCACCAGCGTCACGGGCCGCATGTGATGACTATGTCACATTAAAAATTCAACATCATGGAGATATATGGTCTTAGAGACTTATGTAGTTAGCAAAAATGGTCGATTCACCAATTTTGTGGCCCTGTCTGTCCTCAAGCTTCATCTTTGAACTCTTATACAATTACAAAAGCTTACACATTCATCCACACGACCTCATCAAGCATTTAACACAAGTTTATACAACCCAAATACAGATGTGCGCTGCACAAACAACTTGCGATCATCAATTTATATCTTAAATATGTCTGATCTTCATCTCTGTTAATTTATGAAGACAACTAACGTTTTCAGAACCTAAATTTAGAGTGGAATAGGTCTAATGAATATGTCTAAAATGAGGTTGGGTGCATAACACGTATGATTCAATCCATGGTCTAGTGCAATGCAATTTCTTAAGTGTATGGTAGGTTTGGAATAGATCTCAAAATGTAGAAAGAGATTATATGTATTAAATAAAACATTTCAAAAATAAAAGTTGAAGTATTTAAAAGGACTTTTAGCAGGTGTTTGGTTTGAGCACGGGGTTGGCTATGGATATGGGTATAATAGTAGAAGGGGATGGGGACGGGTATGAAAAATAAAAAAAAGATGTTTGGTTTGTAATTTGGGTTATGTATTAATACCAATAATGTTGTTTGGTTTGTTGCATTAATGGGAATGAAAGATAATACAATACCATTTTTACCCTAAATAAAAATGAAAATAATTTGCCTTTCATATGTTTATTGGGGCTATCTCCATATATTTGTAAAAAAATTAATTAGTTTTGTTAAGGAAATTTATCGCAATTTTCGAGCATTAGATGAGCTATATGATCATTTGTCAACGGAGTGTCAACAATACAATTGCAATTATATTTCCATATCATAGTTAAAATGGAATATAAAACATAACATAACATTAAAATAAACTTAAAACATACAGAATCAAAACATAAAGCAAGATTTCCCATAGTACCTAAAACATAAAGCATCAAAACAACATCAAAATAAACTTAAGACATAAAGCCTTCGCACGTCAACGGGAAGGCTAATTAAGGAACACATCAATCTTGTCTTTATTTGAACTGAAAATGTTAGCTGCTTTAAAGACATCACCACTTGGAAGGCCAATTTTTATTAACTCTTCAACCACATCTTTCATTTTTTCCGAAGTAGCTTTGTCACGTAAATTTTCAACTGCAATAGCATCTGCCATGGTTGCGAAATTGCTATTAAAGCCTTCCACAAAAGTACAAAAACCAGAATTGATTTCTTGTAGTTGTGCCCCAACATCTAAGGAAGCTGAAATAGACGACAATTTCTTCCTTTTCGCTATATTCCCTCCACTGCTGCTTGATGGTTGTTTCTGCTTTGCACTCACATTTCTCACATTTATGTTACTTGCGTAAGTTGGAGTTGCTTGTGAATCCGAACACACTTCATTGTTTTCTTCGTCAAATAATAAATCATATTCACCAACATACTCACCACCACTTATTGTATTTTGATCATTCTCCATATTTCGAACAACATCCACATATCCCTGAACAGTCAACCCAGTAGCTCTATCTCTTCCATAAACTGATTCAAATTGATTCAAGTATGGAAATTTAAATTCCCACATTCCTTTTGCTTCTTTATGCGTCTAAAAAAAATAGAAAAACAGAAAATGGAACTTCACACCTTAGTTTCTGTTTTATAGATGTTAAACAATAACATCAAATAAATTTAAGAACGTAAAAAATAATTCTTCTCTTTATCCAAAAGTTAAGGCTTTATCAAAACAAAAAAGGCATGACTTTTATGAAGAAACAGACGTTGGGTAAAGATGAAGGGCTTGCGTCTTTATACGAAGGTTAAAAACTGTAAAAAGTGCTTCTATTTCGTTGTTCTTGAAAGCCATTAAGAACTTTACAAAACAACTAAACAAACGCCAACGTAGAAGACGATTCGCTATGTGTTTTTCTTTTTTCTTTTAAGAGTTAAAACCATATATGAAAAATCAAATTAAATCACAAAACAATTATAAGAGAAAAAAGGAGCAGATTGGTTTTATGACTCTCGTTTAATCTATAACCATATGCACTTTCATATCATCAAATCATATAACAAATTGGTTATTCTCTTCATTAAATCATAAAACGAGAATATCTAAGAAAAAAAGGAGCAAAAGCCCCATTTGCATTGAGATGAAACTAAGTTCTATCTAGTTCATTTAACATCAAATTAAAACGAGGGATTTCAGAAAATATACATGGAGGCTCAGAACAAAAAATTCCATCGTTGATGAGACATGATAAGGCAGGATGAGAGATCGTAAGAAATTGAGAGGCAATAAGGAAGTAAAGAGGATGGTAGGACAAAGGCTGGAGATAAAAGAATAAAAAATAAACGTGATAAAAACTTAGATTGAAATGAAAACTCGATACCCACACCCCTTGGTAGGTTTAGTAGATTCCCAAATTTAATAGGATAAATCCACTCCCCTGGAATTGAAAACCCTAAAGTAAATACTATTTTTTTTACAATTATTCTATTCCTTTGTTCCCAAATCCTCAAACCAAACGGCCACTTAAACTCTTCTATATCGCAAACAATGTATTTAGACTCTTAATTCCAACTATTCGGTTGGATTTTTATAGATTTTATGTTAAGATAAAAATTTATAATTAAAATTTTGTAATTACTATTGTCTAAATGTTAAATAGATCATTAAAAAAACAAAAAAATGTTAAATAGATTCTTGAAAAGAAACAATAACCAACAATTTACGAGTCTGGTTCGATGCTGATAATTAAACAATGTATTGCTACTCTCAAATCACTCCGTTCTTTTATGTATTTAGTGCTTTTAATAGCCTCCTATGTCATGTAAGCTACAGCTTACAAATACGAAACACCTTAATAGTTGTGCTGGGAAACATGAATTCCTGGCAACCTTTGAAGATCTTTTATTTAATAGAGAGAGAGTTACAGGCTACAAGAGCTTTAATCAAAATAAATAATTAATAAAGGCAGCATAGTCGTTCAACTATTCTATCCTTTTAGCAAAGATTGAAGGTATCTTTTAAATTCTAATACTTTATGTTTAAATATTTAGGATTTCAATATTTTAAAATTATTTGAGTTAAACTCTCATCTTATAAAATTATTAAGTTCAATAAATTTTATTAATTAAATATCATGTTAATTTTTAAAAAATAATTTTCTATTTCAAGTTTGGGCCGTCTTAAGTACAACCCGGCCCTCACGTCAGCTTTACATGAGTGAGATGTGCAATAAACAAAGTTATTCAGAAAAGGATTAGTTTTCAACCGGACAAAATGAATGCAAGACAGAACCTCCTTAACTACCAGTTATGACTCCACTTCTGTTCCTTTTCGTACGTTGTGGCTTGTCCTAACTTTGTTTTTCTCCCTTTTCTCCGAATTCACTTCAGAACTTAACTCCGGCACATTACTACCATTAATACATGTCGCTCTCTGTCTCTATCTACCCCCACTACTTGCTGTTTGCCATTTGCCGCTGGAGAGAGAAACATGAGGTGTTCATGGTTGGAGGATTTAGGAGATTCAGTTAAGGTAGGTGAGATGGGCGAAAAAGTAACCAGGGATCATCTTCATCGTCATCTGTCTTGTTTGTCCTTTTCTGCATTTGATCTCTCGTGCCGAGTATAATTTTAATACCATCTCTGAGGGTTGTTGGGTGCACGTAATCTTGTTGCTTCTCAACAACCACAGATCTATATTATTCTCCTCCACGATCCGTCTTACTGTTTTCTATTGATTTCTGGTTCGCTTTTTACCAAAATTATGATATTTGAGGATATGGGTCTCTGTATCTAGACTTCTCTTCCATGCTTTTGCTTTGTTCTTGGGATTTCCAGGTGTCAGAAAACCCATATCTTCTCTGTACCCCACTACCTTCGTTGCTCTCTCCCCTCGGGGTGGGTTCATCCAAGCTCTCATTCTTTCACTGTCTTGATCCTCCTCTGTGTATGAGTCTAGAGTTACTCTTTTTGAGTGATAGTGGTAGAATCTGTCTGTGCGAATCACTTCAGGTGGTAGATTGTGTGTGTTTTTATGGTGTTTGATTTGTATTCTGGGTTAAGGTGACATACCTCATTAAAAGGTAAAAGCTTTGTACAAAAAGGTTGAGGAAGCCCACTGCTGGGTTTGGTGGGTTTTCTCTCCCAGACAATGAATACCCACAAATGTTGAAGGTTTTTAGCATTTAAATTGTATTTGTTTCCATTCCGATCCCACTATGTAATTTTTTTCAAGGTGGGATTTGGGTAAGAAGCAGAAAACAATGGCTCCAAATCACCTGTGCACCCCTTTTCACAACAACATCCACCCCATCTAATTTTTCATGTTGGATAATGTTGGGAACAGGTGGGCACAGGTTAATGGCACCCGAAAACAATTGGGTTTACTTGTCCTCCTTCCTTTGCTGACACTGCTTTTCCATAATTGGCTGGCTGTTCTTCCACTTTATCTCGTATTTGTTTTATTCCAAACTTGAATTTGACTCGTAATAGATTTCCTCTCTTAAAAACAAAATCTATAATGCTACTTTACTTGTTCATCACTTCTTTCACCTTCCTCCTCTTTTTAAAGTCCCTTCTTTCTCTTAAGCCATTGCCTCCATGGGCAAATGATGTGAGATTGTTGTCACACGTCTTCTGGAAAGAGTTGGTTAACCTATCTTTGCTACAGAAGACCCTTCTCAAAAGTCTTTGCATCACTAGATTCTACTCAGTGGTTTCTTTGAAGACGATGACTTTAACTTCAAATACCAATATACAAAAAAATGAGGATGGAACTGGATTGATGTCAATTTTGGACTTGCCAGAACTGGCCCTGGACTGCATTCTTGAAAGGCTATCCCCTGCGGGGCTTCGTAGCATGGCGTGTGTGTGTACTTCTTTGAGGGAAAGGTGCATGAGTGACCACTTGTGGGAAAAACATATGAAGCGGAAATGGGGTAGGGTTATTGGCCCTGCTGCTTATAGGGAGCGGCAATGGCATTTAGCTACTAGAAAAGATTTTTGGAGCTGTAAACTCAACAACCGAAAGGGGTTCATGAAGCTCCTATCTATGTTTTCACCATTTTCTTGGATTAAATCAAAGATCATTGTTGATAGCAAGCACAATAGTCCTTTGCCTGTTGATTCAATCATGTTCTGGTACCTTATACTTGAAAATGGCAGGTTCTGGTTCCCAGCTCAGGTGTATAACCGAGAGGTGATGATGATCCGGCATATGTCACCTTTACACGACTTGAAGTTCTCTAAACTTTTTATCTTTAGGATCACCGATTTCCGATTAGCTCTTTATTTCAAATTTTTGGGAATATTGATGTGTTGTGTTTCTTCTGGTAATAAAAGTTCTTCCATGTTGTATATTGCAGAATGGGCATGTTGGGTTCATGTTATCATGTTACGATGCCGATCTTTGCTACAATCCTCGTACAGACACGTTTCTAGCCAGGTAATTGAAAATATTGTCTTTCTGGATTATGAGTATGAATAGTTCGTTGTTAATAGAGCTTAAATGTAACTATGGTGTTCTAGATTCTTGAATCAGCTCTTGCCTCAAAAAAATGTTTGTGCCTTAATAACGAATGAGGCAAGGGTTAACAAAATGGGCAAGTAAATCTAGTGGGATTGAATTTTATAGTATTTGTCTGATGCAGGTACGCTCCACATGGAAGAAGAGCAATTACCATAGAGACTAATGTGCCATGGGAAAGACTCAGAGCACCACCTGTTGATAATTCTCCATACGCTCTACATGTCTCTGATTGCTTGAATGATCTACGCCCGAGTGATCACATTGAGATTCAGTGGAGAAGAAATAAAGAATTCTCTTATGGTTTGTTCTTAACACTATTCTTTTGTTGTCCATTTAAATTTTTTTGAAGGTCTGTCTCAGCTGCATTGATAACTAGATTCAGTGTCATTTGGATGAAAGAAAACTGATTTGGATCTTAATCGTGGCACCATTGGCCATAACAAGAAGCTGGATATGGCTTTTAAATAGTGGTGAACTCTTAAATCTATTGAAATGTCCATGATTCATGGTACACTTCTTGTAAGTAACAGGCAGAGACCGTGAGACACCAATTTAATACTAAGTGATTTACCTGGATTTGAATATGAAAATGCAAGCAAAAGCATATGATGCCCTTATCCAAGTATAGAAGGGAGTAAATATAGAATATAATGCCTCTTTTGATTAAATATGATATGAATCTCAGGTTGGTGGTATGGTATTGTTGGTCACCTGGAGTCATGTGATGGGACTGAATACAAATGCCGGTGCCATAGTAGTGGTGAGTCATTTCATCTCTTTTTTATCCTTCTGATTTGCAATAAAGATTCCAGTTATGCATTAGTTGTCAAGATTCTCAAACATATAGAAACTTTATTCTTCTATTTAAACATCAAGAGTAAGAGGAAAGAGGGTTATTTAGGAACAGGAAGATAGAGGAACTATACTGCATATAGCTTCAAATTCATGAGACAACAAGCCCCTTAACTTCTTTCCTGTAATAAGTGTCGATGAATTTATGATACAGTATGCTTTTATGGTCCTTTTCTGAATTCCAACTTTTTATTTGTGGACTTCTAATTATGGTTATTTCTTTGGTCACCCAGACAAATCCTTGTCTATATGTCCTAACTTCTACCAGCACAGAAATAAGCTTTGTTCTCAGCGATTTTCTATCTTCTTCGCAATATAATGGGCCTCAATTGTGTTCCAGAAGTTGCACCATTGGATGACCCGTTGGGCACGTTACATCACCAGAAGATACCCTTTCCCACTTGTTATTTGATAAGAAGAGAATATGTGATAAGGATAAGAAAATTAGCTTGTAGGGAATGATGTCATCCATTTTTGGATTTGGAACTTATGCTGATTATGTGCTCAAGTTTGCCATTCATTTCTACCTTCGGGAACGTCTGTTCAGTTATAGTTGATTTTATAGTGGGATTCCTTTTAAGATAATACACTAGAAGAAAGAATCCAACCATAAACCTGTTCCTAACTCACGTTTTCTTTGTCATAACTTGGGATTTTCCATCATGTTTTGATATTGATATTATAGATACCATACTGTTAGATTTCCATCAGTACAATCTTGGTTCGCGGTGGAGACAGACAACCATAGACCGGAAAGATCATAGAGAAGAGGGGAATGAGGCGGATGGATTTTATGGAGGAATCAGAAGGCTATATAACAATGAGGAAATTTCCAGGTGGAAGCAGCTTTGGCCAAATCAAATATTGGAATAGACTCCTGAACAGCAGCAAGGTTCCATATGGTTTTTATGAATCAAACGGCTCTTGTGATTCAACTCCATAATTATGGAAGTCTTTTACTTTGTTCTTGGGCATTTTCTTGGAGGGGATGAAGTTTTAGTTGGAAATCACTGAAGAAGAGCCTGTCCTCTGTCCTCTTCAAGATTTGTAAAGCACTAACATATTACTAGCCCCGCAAGTTTCATTGCTAAAGCCAGTGATAATGAGCAAGAAGTGAAGCTTTATCGAATTTTAGACCCATCCAAATGGGCCTAATAAGCCTCGTCATTAACAGCCATCAATAAGCTGCTTGGTTTTGCAAAAACTTGGAGTGTGGGTGTTAGTCGATGCTTAAAGGTTATGAATATTAAATTTATTAAAATTATTATTAAACGTAAGTTAATATAGATTAATCTTGGTTCTGTCTGATTCTGGTGAGGCGGGATGCTGCTGTTTGGATCCATGAGATTGGTTGTCCTTAGTAAGAGAATACCTGTAAAACAGCACAAGGCACGCCAGGGGTTGATAGCTGGCAGGCCCCTCCGACGCTCAAGTTAGTCTTTTGGTAAGGGTTTTGGTGGCTATATACGAAGAATATCAGGGTTCTAATGTCGTACCTGTATCATGGCAAAGTAATACCCTTATATATGGAATAGATGCTAGGTTTAGGTCTTTACGTATGCATGGGAAGTTACCTCCTGCGAATGGGCCGTGGACGCGTGGACCTGGGCCTGGGCCTAGCACAGCTGACCTAACCAGTTTTCAAGGGGGGAAAACTGTTTAGAAAATTATATCACAAAATGATTTATAATCATCACAGATAAAGACTTACATGACACTCTATCACCAACCAAAAAAGACAGTATTTTGAACTTCACTTGACTGGCAAAGAGACACAGGTGACTCATCATCAACTTGATTACCAAGTAAGTTTTGTAAAGACGCCTCGGAAAAAACTAATATACCATCTCATCTTGCTTTATATTTGCCAACTCCGTAAATTAATTAACATATCCATTGTTATCTCCTTAATAACCTTGTAAGATACACTTGATTATTCATTCTAAAAGTGGTCCTTGTCCTAATTAACTAGTAATTAATGCTTCCCAAAAATTAGAACAAAATAAATATGTACAACCAAAAGATTAGCAACAACATAATCATGAATGTTAATGGTGGTATCTCTTTCAACCCTATATATAGAATGCATTGTTGGGGTGTAACAATACAATACCCAGTAAAGATATATACATGACTAGAAAGAAGGTGAAGCTCGATTACATTACTAATGACTCCGCCAGAAAAGCAACATTCAAGAAAAGAAAGAAGGGTCTAATGAAGAAGGTAAGCAAATTGAGCACCCTTTGTGATGTTAAAGCCTGTGCCATCATTTATAGTCCTTACTAGCAGGTTAGCTCTGCGCAAATGCGCAGTAAAAATGCCCAGTGCATTTAATAAAAATTGAAACGGGCAAGAAATTTTTTTTAAATCATATAAAATTATAAAAATAGCTTTATAAAAATTGGAACGGTAATAATTAGTAGATGATACTATTGTTTCAGCAGTAGATGGACTGTCTATCATATCGACAATGGAATCAATTGAGAAGGCTACTGAGTGTCCAACCGTTGGAGAAAAACTCACAAGCGAAGCAAGGTGAATGACGAAGTTCAGCGTGAAGGGAGATGAGGCTAATCAACAACTGTACGGAAACAACGACCCGAAGGAGAGAAAGACCTCAAGTCTGGTGCCGAAGGGCAGGGTCTTACATGGAATTCT
>JANITX010000211.1:8601663-8618090 GCA_027564395.1 Erythroxylum ulei
ATCATGGCAAAGTAGTACCTTATATAAGGAATAGCTGCTAGGTTTAGGTCTTTACGTATGCATGGGAGGTTTCCACCAGCGAATGGGCCGTGGACTCGTGAACCTGGACCTAGGCCTAGCAGAGCCGACCTAACCAACATTTTTTTTTTCTAATTTAAAAATAAAGAATCTGACCTAGCCTATCGTGGCGTGATTTGAGATTAGACCCATACGTAACTCAAGTCTGACCCGCCCTCACGCTAGACTTCAGTATTGGCACAGAAGCAAAGAATGTCCAGGTAGTTGGGCACTCAATATCTTTGAAGGTCCTCGTTAAATAAATAACGTGCTCATCAAAAGTCTGTCTTTGAGAACCACAAACAATTTGTAATAGCCTGTGTATTCCTGATAATAAAGTTTTTTCCTCATAAAAGCAAGTGAAACTCCAAATGTTCTTTTTCATTTTTTTTCTGTATGTTAATTGATAAATTTAAGTTTATAGCATTATTCAAAAGTAAAAATTACAATCAGATTCGATTACATTTATTTTTTTAAAATTTTCAAATTAAAATTAACGTTATTTTTATATAATATCAATTTAAAATTAAGTCAATTTAAGTTAGAATTGTTAATTTCAAAAACCTATTTTTGCCATTATTGTCGATGACCCGACATAATAATTAGATTTTAGATTAAATTTGAGTTTAAGTGGATCTATTCAAACAATTTCTAACACAAAATATTACTTTAATTAATGATTGAAAAAATAATTAATTAAAAAATATTTTTAATTAGATTAATCCTAAGTCATAGACAATTCAGGCCTGGCCGAATTTGATAAATTACTTTCCCTTGGCTCAAAATCAATACAATTGTATAATAACAACAATAACAATATTTCAATAAAAGTTCACTGATACACGAAGTTTGAATAAGTCCAGAAATACATAACCTTATCCTTAACCGACAAAAGATCAATACAATTTGTTAACCCAAAATAAAATTTGGTATTTTAAGGCAATGAAATGGTTTGGGGCCTACTTCCCTCTTCCCATAACATAGGCCCAATAATTTGGGACCTATTCCCTCTTCTCATAACATAGGCCCAACGTACAGGCCCAACTAAATTAAAAACAAACGTAAGTTCCTCCAACTTGCACAAGAAGTTTCCTTCCGGTTTCTTCCTGCACGACGAACCAATCCAAGTGTCCAGCACCCAAAAGGCAGGAAACTGTCTTTAAAAAAAAACAAAACACCAGTTCCTAACCCGAGAAAGAACATATAAAAAACAATCGTATGTCACAACAAAAGACTCAAGTCCAAAAACTAACTACCATTCAAAACTTCCACTCAACGCTCTCCACGTTGCACGTTTTAATTGGATATCCCTTTCCCTTACTTCAAGCTACCCCAATAAAATATTTTTAAATAAGACTGTTAGCTTGATGACACCTCCAATCAGACTTTTGAATGCCATACGGTATAGGGTATTGCGAGTTATACACAAAATTTAATTAAAATATTATAAATATTGAGAATAAAATTATAAAACAATTTTAATTACTAATTATTATATATAAAATGAAATTATACTTATACGTATGAGTATACGTATACAAAACAGTTGATATACGTTTTGATTGTGTTTATATATATGCTTTTGAGCTAAGCTTATTAGCTTATTGTTAGGCATGGCTCGTCGCTTCTCTCTCTTGGTGATCTCCTCCCTCCTCTTTGTCTCCGCTATTTCAGCGGAGTCGTTGACCTCGTCGGACGGCGAGGATCCGTTGATCAGGCAGGTGGTCGGTGGCGAGGAACCACATCTTCTAGGCGCCGAGCATCACTTCGCTCTCTTCAAGAGAAAGTTTGGTAAATCGTACGCTTCCCAGGAAGAGCATGACTATAGATTCAATGTCTTCAAGAGGAACTTGCGACGCGCCCAGCGTCACCAGAAGATGGACCCGACGGCGGAGCACGGCGTGACGCAGTTCTCCGATCTGACTCGGGGGGAGTTCAAGAGGCAGTTTTTGGGGCTGAGGAGGCTGCGGTTTCCTAAGGACGCTCATCAGGCGCCGATTTTGCCGACTGATGATTTGGCTGAGGATTTTGATTGGAGAGAGAAAGGAGCTGTGACTCCTATTAAAAATCAGGTCTCTTTTTCATACCTTTCGGTCGATTCAATTCTGTTTGCTTTTCTCAAAATTTGTATCATCTTTTAACTCTGAATGGTTATTTGTTCGATTGTGTTTAGGGTTCGTGTGGATCGTGCTGGAGTTTCAGTACTACAGGAGCTTTGGAGGGTGCCCACTTCCTTGCTACTGGGGAGCTCGTTAGCCTCAGCGAGCAACAGCTTGTGGACTGTGATCATGAGGTTGGTGAATTGTCCTTTCCCCCAAATTGTGATCGTCTTGTGCTCCACAGTTATTTAGCTTCAATTACAAGCGTATAATTGCATATTTAGTGGAAATGTGCGTCTAGTTGGTGCAATTATGCTATTATGATCAGATTGCTTGAAGTATGATACTTTGTTAGTAAATATATAAAACCAATTAAGTTGGCCTCACACAACAGCTGAAGCTTTTGTAGTGAAATGGTCACTTAATATGGTATCAGAGCCTTTATGACTAAGTGGTCGTGAGTTCAAATCCTACCACCCACCTATTATTCAGCACAATGTAAAGTGGGTCTGTGCAAGTTTCAAGCCCAAAGGGCTTTCACTTGAGGGGGTGTGTTAGGAAATATATAAAACCAATTAAGTTGGCCTCACACAACAGCTTAAGCTATTGTGGTGAAATGGTCGCTTAATGTACTTGCTATGAGCTGTATACATCTGCATTATTGCCAAAAGTTTCTGCTTAAGTGGGTAAGATAGAACAAGATTTTAATACTGATGTGGGCAATTACGGACAAGTCCGTAATTATTGCCACAATTACGGACTTTGTGGCAAATCCTTGCGGTTCCGGACCTGAATTTAGAACCATGGATTGATGCTCTCTTGTTGATGTAGTAAGTTATTTACCATTTGGAGTGTATTGGATAGTGATTGCAGTCTGGCTGCAATATTACGTCCATAATTGCAGTTCTGGACCCAGATTTAAAACCATTGACTGATATTTCCCTGTTAATGTAGTAACGTATCTATCATTTGGAGTGTATTGGGTAGTGATTGTGATAAATAGTTTGAGTTTCTGTTAGTATTACATGTTATGCAATATTATGGTCTCCATAGCGGTGCCGAACCCCAATTTAAAACCATTGATTGATGCTTTCCTGTTGATGTAGTAACTTATCTACCATTTGCAGTATGTTGTGTAGTGATTGTGGTGGATAGGTTGAGTATTACTTTTGTTGATGTTATGCTTCAAAAATTAAGACTGCGTATATCTACAGTGTGATCCAGAAGAACAAGGTTCATGCGATTCTGGATGCAACGGAGGGTTGATGAACAGTGCCTTTGAGTACACCCTCAAAGCTGGTGGTCTCATGCGTGAGGAAGACTATCCTTACACTGGTACTGATGGTAAGACTTGCAAATTTGACGAGAATAAAGTGGCAGCTAAAGTAGCCAACTTCAGCGTTGTGTCCCTTGACGAGGATCAAATTGCTGCAAATCTTGTTAAAAACGGTCCTCTTGCAGGTACACGAGTTTTGGACTGACCTATATCCACACACACACGCGCGCGCACACACACACACAACAAATAACAAAATTTCAAATATTTCTAGATTTTTTTATTTTTGTGTTCAACTTTTTAAAACTTTCAATTAAGTGTTTAAATTTTTAAAAACCAAATGATTCAATCCAAAAGATTGTCTTTTGTTAATATTTTATTGATATGATTGAAAAAGCACATAAAAACTAATATTTAAAGGAGTTATGTGACATCTTTCATGCATTATTTATAAACATCAAACAAGTGACCATCAATTTATATGTAATAAGAGGTTCAAAAATCATATTATCAAAAACAAAAAGAATTTGACACTTTTAAATTCGTTATCCTCTGATACAAGCGAGCAATAGATAATTCTATACTTAACCTCTAATCTACAATTTGCCCATGAATGCAATGCAGTGGCTATCAATGCTGTGTACATGCAGACATATGTTGGTGGAGTTTCATGCCCTTTCATATGCTCCAAGAGGCTGAATCATGGAGTGTTGCTTGTGGGATATGGGTCAGCTGGTTATGCTCCTGTTAGGGCAAAGGACAAGCCATATTGGGTTATCAAGAACTCATGGGGAGAGAACTGGGGCGAGAGTGGGTACTACAAAATCTGCAGAGGTCGCAACATTTGTGGAGTAGACTCCATGGTCTCTACTGTTGCTGCTGTTTCTACCTCATCACAATGAGTGAGTAAGCCATTATTAATCCCTTCCTGTCATATGAATCAATCTGGGAATGTTGTGTACATAGGCTGGCTCTGTTATAACTATATATATCCTCTAACTTTCAATCTGTCTGGTCCAATCAAAGCATAGGATTGGAATTTGTTCGAGATTTCGTATGTATTTGGTTGGTAAGAACATTTGAATTGTCTTATTAAATGTTTTCAATTAAAAGCATTTTCTAATTTAAGACCATACTTTATTTTTCTGTTTAAATAAATGCTCAGACAGTGACATCCTACCAATTTGTGTTGAAAATAGAAATTGTTTTAGCAGATGTGTCATGACCTATTGTAGTATTAGATAAGATCAGTTGATATTTGGTTTGATAAAAGCAAAGTTGCGAATATAGAGATTCTATCATTGTTTTAAAATTAATTTTTGATTCAATTTTTAATTTTTTGGCCTAATTTAGTTTAATAATTATATTGTTTTTTAATTTTTTGGTCTAATTTAGTTTAATAATTATTCTTGTTAAAAACTGATTAATTAATTTTTATAAACTAATCAATTTTATAAATTAAAATTAATTAATTAATTTTTATCTAATAACTTTTTCTAATTAAAATTTATAATTTATGATAAATAATTTTTTTAATCATTTAATTTTATTCAATTTTTATTATTAATTGAAACTTTTAAACTTTAAATATCTTCTTTTACAGCTTTAACTTCTGTTGTAATTTTTAAAATATTAAATTTTAGTACTAACAAGATGCAATATTGATATCCATATGATAATATTAAATATTGTTCTAAATTAATTTTTAAAATTTTACAGTAGGTCTATAATTTTAGCATAATTAAAATTTGATTTTTTATTATTGAAATTGAAAAACAAAATTTTGAATTTTGAACCAATAGTTATATTTATTAAATTAATATTAAAAATTTTAAATATGATAATTATTTTTTAAAAAAATTAATACAAAATTTTTAATTTAAAAATTTGAGTGGATATTTCTTTTCATAAATTTTGCTATGCATTCCAAAGAATAATCCAATATAATTTTGTATAGTTTTTTTTAATTTTCAAGAATAAATAAATGGAATTTGAACAAATCAAATTCACTGATTATTAGATAGCCCATAACCAGAATCACATGCAAAACTACCTTGCCTAACTACTCTAAAAAGCTACCTATCCCTTCTAAGAACAGGTGAAGAAGCTCCGAGCAACTCCCCTACCGGTTAAATACCAAATCATGGTCTAATCTTAATTCAGAAAGGAAAAAGATCAACACAAAATCGCCAGATTCGATTAGCTTTGGTAGCAGCAAGATTTGACTCGATTTCGGTGCATTATTCATCTTCATTAGCTAATAATGCAAATGAAAACGGAATGAATTTGTACCCGTCTCCCTCTTAGAACTTGTTCTGGAATTCTACCCAGTGAAGTCTCAACGCATGCGGGAAATAGCTAAGAGTTTACATTACGAGCAACACCCCAACGGTCGCAAAAATAAAGATGATGAAGCCAACGATAAGGATGATTATGTTGTTGAATCTGTTTCGAAGATTAAGTTCGGTATTATCGTCTCTATACAAGAGCAGGGAAAATCCAATAAAGAGAACCTTCAGTTTGGCATGGTAAATATAGGATGCATCTAACTTTCCCGCAACCTAAAATAAGGACCTTATAGAATACACAAGACAACTCGGAGTGGGCTAGAATGCATAAAGAAAGAAAAGAAAAAGAATATTAATTGCACATTCATTTGTGGAAACAAATGACAATATAACAAGAGAAAGAGATTAATGAATCACTAAGGTTAACAAATTGTGCTCTGCTGGGTTGGGTCCAAGTTGAAATAACCTTAGGTTTAGAGGGCTGGTTTGAGCCAATTCAACAAAATGACATTTTTTTTTAATTTCAGCCTGAGTTTAATCAGGATGTAACTCAGCCCAACCCAGCCCATAGCCACCCTTTGAATCATTTATACTATCAATAATAACACGCTTCCAAAGTCAATCTGATGGGACAGAAACAAAATGCTAATTCGAGATTAGCAACCTCCAAAAGAGAGAAAAGAAAAGGAGAAACAAGATTTTGATTGATATCTTTTTTTACCTTACAACTGAGCCACTACCAGCTCTTTTAAAAGAAACAACTTCAAAATAGAATTCCAATAACAACCAGCAACGTTATAACCACTCAAAAGAAATCCAAAACAGAATTCAATAATAGGTGTCAACTTAATGAGTCATCTCGGTGTTTCCAGTTGTGATCAAATTTTCTATGGTCAAGTAGTCTTGGGCCCATGCAGGAGCCTTGGTGACCCTTTTGGATTTAGGCCTCGATTTTATACTCTTGCTCCTATCAATTGCCCCTTCCTTTACGACAACCTTGTCCTCAAAGTTGAGTGTGCTCTTCAGTCCATACACATCTTCTATTTCTTCTGCATCCTCCCACGAAGTCTCCTCAAGTGGTAAACCATTCCACTGTATCAATACTTGTGCTTTCCATTTGTTGTTCTTCAAAACTTGGCGGCTGTCGATGATAGCCATTGGAGATACTTGTGATTGGCCATTATAAGCCAATGGGGTAATGGTAATGTTCTAGTTTATGGCAGTTGATCACAATGTTTGAGTAAGCTGACATGAAACACTGGGTGTATTTGAGAAGATTTAGGCAATTCCAATTTATAGGTCACCTCTCTAATCTTCTGCAACACCTTGAAAGGACCATAATAACGTCTACCCAGCTTAGAACAAATGGTTCCTCTAACTGTCTTCTGGCGGTAAGGTTGCAGTTTAACATAAACAAAATCACCCTCCTTGAATTCACGCTCCTGTCTATACTTATCATGTTGAATCTTTTCTAGCTCGATTCAAATTGTCTTTCAATTGACGCAACACTACATCTCGAGTTGTCACCTCACAATCAACAACCTCATTTGTACTTGTTCTTGGCAGATATGGTGTCACAGTTGGAGCTTCCTCGCCATATACAATAAAGAAAGGAGTAAAACCTGTAGCTGTATGGTAAGACGAGCTATAGTAAAATTCAGCCCACGGAAGATAATCAAACTACCTATTTGGATGATCCATTACAAAACATCTCAAATATTGTTCCAAAAAACGATTGACAACTTCCGTTTGACCGTCCGTTTGAGGGTGGTAAGCTGCACTGTGTTTGAGTGTGGTTCCACTTGCCTTGAATAGTTGCTGCCAGAATTGGCTCATAAAAATTGGATCCTTATTACTCATAATTGATTTTGGCATTCCATGTAAACGATACACCATAGTAATGCACATTGTTAAAATTTTGGCAGCAATAAACCCAGCCTTCATAGCTCCAAAATGAGCATATTTCGATAGTCTATCAACAACAACGAAAATTACTGTATGCCCCGTAGACCTTGGCAATTCTACAATAAAGTCTATAGATAATTCTTCCCAAACTTGGTTTGGTATAGCTAAAGGTTGTAACAAACCAGCCGGAACCCGAGTCTCATATTTAGCTTGATTACAAGTGTGGCAATGTTTGATAAATTGTTTAACATCATCTCTCACTTTTGGCTAACTATACATACTAGCAATCCTAGCTATGGTCTTCTTGATTCCCCATGTCCTCCTAAAGGTGTAGAGTGGAATTCACAAATGATTCTATCCCTTAAATTGTTGGCATTCGGCACCACTATCTTCCTACCCTTAAGTAACAACTCATCCTTGTAAGTATAATCATTGTTGGAACCAGTTAATACATTATCTAGCAGGTTCTTAAGTTCACCATCCCTAAGAATGGCAGTTTTATTTCTGTAAGGATATCAAATACTGGAATTGAAAGTGCCAAAAAAGAATTGGATGGTACCTCATTTTCCTCTGTGAAATATTAGCAATGAAGAAACAATCTCATTCACATCTTCGTAGGTTACAGCTATATTCAATATATATACAAATGTCTATACTAAATAAAGTATCAGATTTCCTAAGATACATGGAAATCTGTATCTTATCCTAATCCCTAGAAATCAGGGATTCATATGATCTCTATAGCTATACAATCTTCTAGATAATACTGCATGATTCTATATAATCTGCATGATTATAGATGATCTGCATAATCCGACACAACCTATGGAAGAAAAATCTGCAACAAAGTTCAGGAAATGTCTGAGCTTGCATGGCTATATATTTAGGAAATATGGCATGTGAAAGTTCATCTAAGTTCACCGATTTCTTGTTAGATTAGGAACATCTTACTCATTGAATAATGCTTTTTCCTGGTGGACCATTTTCCTATAGACTAGATGACCTTTTCAGTGTCGTTAGTTTCATTTCCAAATCATTTCTTATAAAAGAAATAATTGGCTGTTTTTTGTGAAGAATGGCTTTAGTTATAGTCTTCTTTGTCTTCACAAGTATTTGATTCTCCTTGTTTGAAGGTAACAGTTGGCAAAAGAATTTGAAAGCGTTTAGATGCTGTTCAATTGCGTAATGGTTTTGATGCTCCAATTGGTATGAGACGAAACTTCTTAACATGATTATCAATCTTTTTACTCAGTACCTCATAAGTTTCTTTTGTTCTGCGTTGACACTTATTTTTATATATTTGTATGACTTAGTCATGTGACTGGGTATCTGGGTGTGAATGTTTGTAAATGCTTACCATAATTCGTGTGGCAAGACTACAGTTCTTGATCCATGATCACTTGATAGAAGGTAGAAGCCTCAGAAACTTGATCATAAGTTAAAGGTGAGATGTTGAGGCAGTTTAAGGAGGTGAAACGGAATTTTGGTGTCTTTAACAACTGTACCTCCTTAAGTTTTATACAATGTGACAGGAAAAAGTTGTTGGTCATGAATTTTTTGAAGTAAAGCCCTTGAAATTGTTGTTTAATATGCTCTTGCTTACAAATTTAAAGTTCCTAGGACTGTCAGGCTTGGAAGGCTAGAGCATTTCTCCAGCAAATTTTCAGGAAAAGTGAAAATATAGTTTGTGTTATAGTAATGTTTTTGCAATTAGTATATGTGTATACAAGTTGTTTGCCTCCTCAAATGTAGGAATCATTTGGTACTTTGTATTTCACTAACTTTTATCATACTGATTTCTTCCTCATTAACTTTCTCTTTGTGCTTGAAAAGTCTTGTAAACTTGTTTCTCTATTTTCAGGAACTGTTGCATACTTAGAGCAATCAATTCCATATCCAAAAGATGGAAAACAGGTAAATGACTTCTCTAGTGGAAGCTCATTTAGGAGTTTTAATTGTGTTTCTCAAAATGATTTCCAACATTTTTATGGTGTAAATGATCCTGGCATTTGTCCCTGTTACTTACTGCTTTTTTTAACCCGACCACTTAACTTGTCTGGAAGAATTTATTTTGAAACCATAAAATGTAAAAGTTTACAATTTTGCATAAAGCTAATCCATGGATTGTGAAAATACATTCTGAATTTTTCTGAAGGGATGGTGGGCTGGAGGATTTGGTTATGGGTTATGGATTGGGATATTAGTTGCATCAGGATTCTCTGTAGTTCCAGTACCATCTTTCACATGGAAGAATGAATTTAAGCTCTCTGGAGGAAGCTATACAAAGGTTGGTGTTTTTTATGTTCCATGTTGTAGTTTGAGCCCTTCTCACTTGTTTAGGAGATTGTTCATTCCTTTTCAGAATGGAGTCATTAGAAATATTCTAGGAATTTGTTTGGTTAGAAGAACTCTTCAAAAGTATCTGATTCCTTAAAACTAAATATACATATCTATATAATGAAAAAAGATTATACTGTTGAAAACTGTGGCAATGGTGGTGGTCAAATTTTGCTGATGGGACCATATTTTGTATTATTGGCCTTGCCTTAGGGACTTGTTCACCATTGTGAGTGTGGAATTCAATACCTTTTATTGCTATAAGAATAGAAGGGCTATGACACAATTGAATAAAATAAACATGTAGCGTTTAACAGGAATAAATAAGGGGCATTGTTGCCTAATGAATAAGCATCCAATTAAATTGTAATGGTATTATTGGATTTTGGCAGGATCATAGTAGAAGAACTGCATCAATACTATATCCTTCACCGAGTTCTTTATTGAAAAGGAAAAGGGATCATAGTACGTTTATCTAAACCTCACCTTACTATGTTGTTATCTTTTATCAATAAACCATATCCAAAAACTTAAATTGCTGAATGAGGCCAAGGAAATTATTCAAATACCATTCTAATGCACCTCCTCACACAAGTTGTATGTAAATGCAACAAACCAAAAATACACTAGAAATGTGGCCAGCATAATTTAAGACCTCCCAATTATAAGGTCTGTGATAATATGTTAAGAAACTATTCAATTCAAATGCTTAAACTATTGAGTGAGGCCTCATAATGATTAAAATACCATTTAAAAATCTATAATGGATCGTGGAGTTGTTATTGCAATTCATTCAAATGCATGTTGTTCATAATTACAAAATTGCTTATTATTAAGAAGCCTTCTTTTTCATCTGATGTTGTATGCACTAAATCATTACTCTAACAGATACTTTTATGGAGTTATTTACTTAAAAGTCTCATTGAGAAACTTTACCCCTCATGTGGCATGACCATTTGCATCTGTTTTCCCTTTTCAGTTATGATTGTAAAGTTCTAAATGTAGAGAGGAAATAGATTTATCCTGCGCTCGGTGAAAAAACACACTTGTTCTAACTTGGCCTGGACTCCTTCTCATGATCATTTATTTCCCATTGTTGCTGTTAGGAAATATCTATATTAGGGAGAGTGATATCTATATTAGGGAGATTATGATCTCCCTCTTTAATGTGTGATTTTCTATTTATTACTAAGATTTTCTTTCCCTATGTAATTACTTCTATATAAACCATACAAGGGTCTTGAGTATTGATCAAGCCCCCTGTTTTTCCACTCTGTTCTTCACATGATATCAGAGCCACACTTCCAAACCTTAGAAATTCTTTACCATAAACCCTAACACCTTCCAATCTATCCAAAACACTTACCTCTACTTACCAAAATCAAAAACCAAATACACAGAAGCAACTAGGGGGTGCCGGTGACCACCAGAGTACCGGCGGTGTTGTCGAAAAACCACCCACGTGTTGGCGCATGGGCTCCATGTGTCATCGTCCGACAACCACCGACGACGACAATTAGATGGGTCAGCTCACCACTGTGTCCTGAATGGAGTTCTAGCCTTACTTTGTGTCAAAACTAACCAGAACATGAGTATTTTTTGATAATAGTAAAGTTTTATGGATTTCGGAATATCGTCAACAGTGTTTGTCTCCGTTTAGCCAGGAAATCCGTCTAGTATAACTGGGAGATGTCAAATTCTAGTAGCAAGTCATTGGTCGGTGTCCAATAATGGGTTCCTCAACTTTGCGAATCACCAAGCAATGTTTGAACGGTAATGTCGAACTGTTCTTTCGAGGTCAGAGAAAGTTGTCCCATCTTACATCTAATCCCCCAATGGATCAGAAAATACTAGAAAATTGGCAAGGTGATGATGCACAATTACTACATATTCTTTTTGATTCTATAGAACCTGAAATTTCAGTCCTATTCTCTCACGTTAGCACTTGTAAGCAAGCTTGAGACTATGCTAAGCTTCTTTACTCTAGTAATATGCTTCGCATGTGTGATATATCTGTTAAATTATTTTAGTCCAAACAGGAAGGAAGTTTGATTGAATACTTTGGGAAAGTGAAACGTGCTTTTGAGGAGTTGAATGCTCTACTACTGATCACATCTGATATTAAGGAGATGCAGATTCAAAGAGAGCACTTGGTAACTATGACGTTTTTGGCTGGATTGAAACCTGAGTTTGAGCAGGAGTACACTTTCCACCCTTGGTTGAAGTATATTCTAGACTCTCTCGCTCTATGACTAAGGCAAATCCACCAGAGAATAACTCTGATAAGTCAGCTCTTGCAACACAATCTGCACAAGTCAAAGGAAGCCATGAGGGAAGTCGAGGAGGAGGACGTAGTGGTCGTTGTGATCGTGATAGCTGAGGAGGACTTGGCAAAGGCACACTGACTCCATTGCACACATTGTGATAGAGGCGGACATGATGAAAAGTCTTGCTGGGATAAATATCCCCATTTGAGAGCTACTTATATTGCATCTCTTAAGGAACATTCTTCGACTACAACTTCACAACGGTCTGTTACTTTATCTCAGGATGAGTATACCTTCTACATTATTTGTTCCGAACATTCCTTTCAATGTTATGACTGTGAGCAAATTGACTAAACAACTAAATTGTTCTGTATGTTTCTACCTTGATAATGTCATTATCTAGGATTTGAAGGCCAGGATGACTACTGGAGAAGGGCCTGAATCGAATGGAATGTACTATTTTGACAAGTTGCAATCATCCATTGCCTGCCTAGTGTTAGTCTCTCCTATTGATGTCCATAGTCGATTAGGTCATCCATCTTTGGAAAATCTCAAGAAAGTAGTGCCAAGGTTAGATTATGTTTCTAGTTTAAATTGTGAGTCGTGTTAGTTAGGAAAACATCTTTATACTTCGTTTTTTCCTCGAGTCAATAAAAGAGTTGAAAAACCCTTCATGTTAATCCATACAGATATTTGGGGTCTGAGTTGTGTCAAGTCTAAGTTAGGATTTCAACATTTTGTAATTTTTGTTGATGATTTCTCTCGAATAACTTGGTTATATCTAATGTGAGATCATTCCGAACTATTCTCTATTTGTTGGTCTTTCGATGCTGAAATTCAAAATCAATTTAATACTCGAATCAATATTCTTCATAGTGATGATGCTAAAGAATATTTCTCTAGCTCATTCTCCAGCTACTTGAAACAACAAGGTATTCAACATCAATCTTCCTGCCAATACACTCCTTGACAAAATGGAGTAGCTGAGAGAAAAGTCCAACATATTGTTGAAAATGCTCGTACCATGTTAATCCATATGAATGTACCCAAAAGTTTTTGGGGAGATGTTGTGCTTATTGCATGTTATCTTATCAATCGAATGCCATCTTCTGCGTTAGCGGGTAAAACTCCATTCTCAATTATCTTTCCCTATCAAGACCCTTTTTCCATTGATCCTCGAGTATTCGGATGTGTTTGTTTTGCTCACCAACTTCAACCCAACACGGATAAATTAGATCCAAAAACTATAAAGTGCATCTTTCTCGGGTAATCTCGTTTACAAAAAGGGTATAAATGTTGTAGCCCCTCATTGAATCGTTTTTTTGTGTCTGCTGATGTTACATTCTTTAAAGACACACCGTACTTTTCTAATGCTCTGTCTGTCTCTACTGACACTGATGTGTGTCTACCAATTCCTTTTGTTCCTTTCCAAGCAACTCCCAATTATGTTGCTTCTGACACTAATCCTTTGGAACGTCTCTCTCGTCTTGATTTGCAGGTTTACTCATCGTGTAGTACGACCAGACGATTCACGCTCGTCACCATTGTCTTCTCCGTCTTCAATTCCATTATATGATGATCTTGATTGGCCCATTACTCTCCGAAAAGGAAGAGGGTTTTGTATAACTCATTATTGCCTTCATATGCTGCTTTTGTATCCACTTTGTCTTCTATACTTATACCTAAGTCTGTTTCAGAAGCTTTGGATCATCGTAGATGGAAACATGCCATGGAAGAAGAGATGTTGGCTTTGCAAGCTAAAGCTATATGAGACTTAATTCCTCTTCCACATGGTCAGACAATTGTGGGTTGTCGTTGGATGTTTAATGTTTCGGTCAATTCTGACGGCACAATTAATCGTTTAAAAGCTCATTTGGTAGCTAAGGGTTATACACAGGTATATGGTATGGATTATACTAAAACCTTTTCTCCTGTCGCCAAATTGACATCCGTACGTGTTTTCATTGTGTTGGAAGCCATCCATGACTGCCCTCTTCATCAACTCGATGTAAAAAATATCGTTCTTCATGATGATCTTTAGGAGGCTATTTTTATGGAGCAACCACCACGGTTTGTTGCTCAGGAGGAGACTAATCTAGTGTGTTGCCTTAACAAATCTTTGTATGGTCTAAAACAGTCATCAAGAGCTTGGTTTGGGCATTTTAGTATAGTTGTTATGGAGTTTAGTCTACATCGATGTGGCGTGAATCTCTCTATGTTCTATCGTCACTCCGAGGCTGGTAAAATTCTTTTGATCATATATGTTGATGATATTGTTATTACTGGAGATGATAAAGTAGGAATTCATTCTTTAAAGTCATTCCTATAGACTAAATTTCAAACATAGGATCTTGGTTTACTAAAATATTTTCTGGGTATCGAGGTAGCAAGGTCGAAATTTGGGATTTGTCTATCTCAAAGAAAGTACGTTCTTGATCTTCTAGAAGAAACAGGTCTGTTGGGAACAAAGCCAATTGATAGCCTTATGGAACCAAATGTAAAACTTAATGCTGATAAAGGAGAGCAGTTGGAAGATCTAGGTAAATATTGAAGACTTGTTGGTAAACTGAATTCTTTAACTGTTACTCATCTAGATATTTCGTTTGCTACAAGTGTAGTGAGTCAGTTTATAGGATCTTCGTGAACTAGTCATTTGGATGCAGTTACTAGAAGTTTTAGATATTAAAAGGTTCTCCAAGGTAAGGTCTTCTTTACCAGAATCATGGATACATTCAGATTCAAGGGTATACAAATGCAGACTGGGCAGACTCTTATGTTGACGGTTTACATCACGCTACTATGTATTTTTGGGTGGAAACTTAGTGTCATGGAAAAGTAAAAAGCAGTCAGTTGTTGCACGTTCTAGTGCTGAATCTGAGTATAGGGCTATGGCGTATATTACATGTGAGTTGATTTGGTTGAAGCATCTTCCCGGGGAACTTGGTTTTGAGCACTCCACTCCAATGAAATTGATGTGTGATAATCAATTAGCCATTCATATTGTCTCGAATTCAGTCTTTTATGAGAGAACTACACATATTGAAGTGGACTGTCACTTTGTTCATGAAAAACTTGAAGAAGGATTGATTGAGACACCATATGTCAAGTCAGAAGATCAACTTGCCAACTTACTCACTAAAGCATTAGGGGGGTCTCAGTTGAAACCTATATGTAACAAGTTTGGAACTTATGATATGTATGCTCCAGCTTAAGGGGGAGTGTTAGGAAATATTTATGAGGGAGAGTATGATCTCCCTCTTTAGTGTGTGATTTCGTATTTATTACTAAAATTTTCTTTCTTTATGTAATTACTTCTATATAAACGATACGAGGGCCTTGAGTATTGATCAAGCCCTCTGTTTTTGCCCCTCTGTTCTTCACAGTTGTCATGTTGCAGGAAGAGCTGAGGCTTTGCTCACTGTCACATATGGCAAAGGCATGAGCATGGAGGCAACCTCGTCATGCATCTTGGAGGAATTGCCTTGATAATGCAGTTTCTATAGCACCTCATTTCCTTACTAAATTAAGTTGTCTTGCGCCGCTCTCAGCATAGCCCTTAGGCTAACCATCCAAGGTGGAATACATTAAAGAGCCTCAGTGAAGGGTAAGCAATTTAGCAGCCTTGCGAATGATGGCCTTGATAACATTTGCGGGATAACAGAGATAAGTGTGAAAAGGAAAGAAGACAGTGAGATTAGAATTTATAAAAGATAGGGTTAGATTTTCGTCCTGGCAGCAACCTAAAGCCACTGCCATTGGGGCTTTCATTCGGGTTCAAATTTGGAAGGGCTCAATTTAAATTGATTTAAATTAAAATAATATTGTTTTATATAACAGTTAAAGAACTAATTCTTACACTATATGTCGAACTTAGTTGTATCCTAACTAACATGATTAAATGACTAATATCTACTAATTTAGAAGATATAAGAATTGCATCTACACCTCGTAGATGCAATTCTTATATCTTAGCTAAGGATAATAAACCATTCCTAATATGGATAGGAGTTAAGAAATATTAGCTTCAAAGTAGGAAAACAATTAATGAACTATTCCTAATATGAATAGGAATTTAAAAAAATTTTAGTAAAACTATTAAACTCCAATTCTTAATATGAATAGGAGTTTAAAAAATACAAATTTTTTATGAAACAACACCATCTGGGAACCAATTTCCCTTTTCTATGAAGTGGGTATA
>JANITX010000211.1:8737328-8749203 GCA_027564395.1 Erythroxylum ulei
TATTGAGTGCTATCGACTGATGTAGTACGCCACCCTCGCGGGGCACGGACTCGGATATCACCAACGATATCGGGTTCTGTACGAAATAGCAGATTGGAGTTGTGACGACTGGGCTAAGGAAGATAGTTCGGAATCGGGGCCGTGAGGTGGGGGTAACAGATGTGGTTCGGCGGTGTCACAGGGTGCGAAGTCATCTTCCAACAACAGTAACTGAGGTTTTGATTTGCACCTATGGTCCCATGTATATTTCTCATCGCAGTGGTAGCACAACCCTTTTGCTCGTCGTTGCGCTGCTTCACCTGGTGTCAAGCGGCGGAGGGGAAGTTTTTGGCCATTGGCCAAGGTGGCAGTATGTTGCTGCGGCTGAGGAGTAGAAGTCTGATGGAGAGGCGTCTTGGGTGTAGGCAGCAAGGGTTTGGTGGAGCCCAACGTGGGTTTGGCAAGCCCCTTCTCAAGAGCTATTCATTGCTCATGTAGTAGGGCCAAGGCCATGGCTTCTTCTAATGTGGCTGGATGGTGGATTAACACTGAATGCTTTATGTCTGCACGAAGCCCAGAAATAAAGCAATGGACTAAAAAGTGGGCTGGAAGGGAGACAGCCCGGTTGGTGATAGCCTCAAAACTGGAGCGGTAGTCACTCACTGTCGTGGTCTGGTGGAGCTTGGCTAAAAGACCCTCTGGTTCTTCCAACTCATGTGACCGGAAACAAGACACGATCGACGCCGTGAACGCCTCCCAACCAGAGAGTTGCCGGTTCCGATACATCCAATCATACCAATCTGTCGCAACATCGTCAAGATAAAATGAAGCAATCGATACCCAATCCTCGTTGGTGATTTGATAGAAATCAAAGTATCGGTTGGCCTGCATAACTCACCAATCTGGGTGAAATCCGGCGAAACGTGCCAGTTGTACAGCTACGGGCTTGTGGCGACCAAGGGGGGTGGTAAAGTGGCCTTCAGATGACGATGAACCAAACTTAGAGTCTGGAGGTGAAGGCTGTGAGAGTCGAGATAAAACTTCCTAGAGCAACACCTTCTGCTCGCCGACGTTCGAAGACAGAACATCAAAGTCGCGGCAGAGGGCTGAGACTGTGTAGTCGAGGACCTTCAGGCGAGTTCCATCAGCCATCTGTGCTGAACTTCTCAATGAAAGCACCAATGTTATAAAGGTTAATGCAACAGTAAAACAACAAGCAGAAAAACGATATAGGCAATAGTATGTCTCTGATATTGAATTAGAAAGTGCAGTACAACTTTAATGAAAAGTGGAAATGAGAGACAGAAACCGAGAAGGGAGTTGAGAAGAAGGAAAGGACAAGCCTAACAATATTTGCCTGACCCATTCACTGTCAATGCCAAACATTATAAGGAGAATCATTCTGTTATTCCGTGCCTCCTTTGGCCCTCCACGTGGTCCCCATTCTGAAATCATCGTATTTGCTAGGAGGTTGTCTCACACGAGCACTTCTTCGCAGGCTTGGTGGCCCAATAGTTTCATCCTCATTCGAAGAGCCAGCTGCTGTAGGTGGGTTCATGACATTGTCAAAGGTAAACCGACGAATGGAAATCAAGTCTTTGCAAATTGCAGGAACAACCAAAACATTGTTTATAAGAAATTTGCGATACTGCGTGTGTAAAAGTTTGTGGCCAATATGAGTGATTGCAAGTTGCTTACCATCACCAATTTGTACCTTGTCAATCCAAGATGTCTGGGACGTTGGTCATATGGTGAGTGGCACTAGTATCAGTATACCATATTGGATTGGTTTCTAGTGTTTCTTGATGAATGCCAACAAAGGGAGGAGATTGGTCAAAAAGATTTTTGTTAGGACAGGTTTTGGCAGTGTGGTTAAACTCATCACAAAGTTGACACTAAGGAGAAGATTCATTTAAGATGGATTGTGAGGAAGGTGTTCGCGGTGGTCTAAAACCACGACCATAATTGGAATAAGGACGGGTATTTTAGCTGGAAATTTGAGTAGAGTGTTGATGTTGTGATGGATTAAAACGCCATTGCTGCTGTTGTTGTCGTCTACCGAAACGTTCATGACCTTCGCGATTAAACTGCCCGCGCCCTCCTCTAGCTCCTCTTCCACGTGCTTCAATGAGGGCTTGAGAGTTGTCAATGACAAGTGGGTTGGAAAATTGTTGAATTCTGCTATCATCTGTAAGTAAAAAAGACTGAAGTTCTAAGAAAGATGGGAGAGGTTTCTTGGCAGTCATTACTATGACCACATCAGAATATTCTTGTGGAAGTCCAGAGAGAATTTGAAGAATGATATCATCATCCTTGACTGGACAACCAATAGCATGGAGTTGATCTACAATAGACTTGATATATGTGAGGAAATCTGTCATTGATCGAGTTCCCTTTGTAGCTTGATTAAAACTCATCTTCAGCTGCATATATTTGGCAAGGCATTCAAATAGCTTTTTAATTTCATACCAAGTTTCTCTAGCAGATAAAGTTTTCCCAGGCTGAATGATATGTTTGAGAATTTCAAGCGATACAGTTGCATGAATCCAAGAGAGAACAACATAATCAACTTGCATCCAACTTGTATATAGAGGATTAGGAACCATGACACCTTCAGAATTGACAATAGAGGGAGACGGAGGTGATTCAGAACCTTCTACATGGTTGCGTACTTGATGATAATTGAGAACGTTAAGGGAAAGAGTTTTCCACAACAGGAAATTGGTGAAATTTAGAGTTTCTGGTATGCTATTTTTGATATTGCTAACAGAGAAAACAGTTTGTGGGGAAGGAAAGAAAGAAGAGACAACAAGAAGTGAAAGGTCAGGTGTGGTTGAAGAAGAGTTAGATGAGGAGGAGGAGGAAGAATGAATGGCTGCCAGTTTAATTTTACAGCTCTGATACCATAAAGATATAAGAGAAAAAAATAGGCTTGCCCTAATACGTGGCCACTATATTTATAATGATGATATACGATACATGAGATAAATACAAAATAACTAAGAGATAAGTACAAACTAAGACATAAATACAAAATAATTAAGAGATAAAGATAGAGTAACTAATTTATCAATTGAAAAATGTCCCCAGGGAAGCATTTCTTTTTAGAAAATAATGTTTAACAATATGAACTCTTCCTATCCTTCCAAATAATATTTTTTAATATTATATTTTATTTTATTATAAATTATTTCATTTTATTCTTTTCTATTTAAATCTTAAATCCAACAAAATATATAATTATATTGCCGAAATCCATTGCCGCTGATGTTTGGATCCTAGGACAAAACAAGACTCTAACCTCAATAAGATCACTTGTCATCCTGGGCTCCTTCTTCTTCTATCCTAATAGGCTATTCTCTAGTGGGCTATAGACCACTGCTTTCATTTTCTTAATTTCCAGACTGACAAGCCCACGCGACTTCATTAATGCCAATCTCCGCCGACCCTAGACAAGATCAGATTGGCGAGTTAAAATCAATCTGATGTCGGTCAGATTCAACAATAGTGCAAGTACACAGTAGAAGCCTGATTCCCACCGCATGTAATTGTCTGAAGCAGACGCCAGATATTTCCAAGTCTCTAATCGATCGTAAAAGACTTCATCAGAAAACAGCAAAGCTTCGAAGTAAAAGAGAAGAGATGAGACGAACAAAAAACTCTCTGCCACGCAGCCACGTGCGTCGCATGCTTCCATAGTCCTCTCCCATCTCCTATCACCACCCTCGGCACACGTTATCCTCAACCCGTCGCTTGACCTTCTAATCCAAACAAGCAACCCGTCCTATGCCCATCCTCAACCTTACAATTTTTTTTTTGATTTCTTTTGTTTTTCAGTTTAATCTTGTGTGTTGATTTTGGAATCGGAGATGATGGGATCGGAGAACCAGGGCTTCGAAGAAGCCCACCTCTACGCCTCCCGTGAAGAGATGGAAAATCTTGTTCTCGATGATCCCTCCGACAATGCAACTAGCCCCAAAACCAACGCCGAGACGCATCATCCGCTTTCGCCGCCGATGCTGGTGGCACCTGCCGATTCCGATCCTCTCCTAGCTCCTTCTCCTTATCGTGATCTTCGAAACCCTAACCACACTTCCGATAACTCTTCCTACATCGAACCGCCCGCCTACACTGACGTCATTTTCAGTCCGTTCGATGAGAGCGCCGTTAATGAAATCAACGGCTTGGATAGCTTGAGTCAATCTTCTGATTCGTCGCTCTCACTCTCGAGATCACCTTCTTCCAGCTCTGAGTATATCAGAATCACAGTCTCGAATCCTCAGAAAGAGCAAGAAACTTCGAATTCGCTTGTTCCTGGAGGTAATACCTATGTGACCTATCTAATCACGACGAGAACGAATATGCCGGGGTTTAATGGGACTGAATTTAGTGTTCGGCGCCGATTTAAAGACATTGTGACTTTATCTGATCGGTTGTCAGAAACGTACCGAGGGTTTTTTATCCCACCAAGACCGGACAAGAATGTGGTGGAGAGCCAAGTGATGCAAAAGCAGGAATTCGTGGAGCAGAGGAGAGTGGCTTTGGAGAAGTATTTGAGGAGGCTCGCAACGCATCCAGTGTTAAGGCAGAGCGATGAATTGAAGGTGTTTTTGCAGGTACAAGGGAAGCTGCCATTGCCCACGAGCACTGATGTGGCTTCGAGGATGCTGGATGGCGCCGTGAAGCTGCCAAAACAGCTGTTTGGAGAGAGTACAGTGGTCGCACCGCAAGAAGTGGTGCAGCCTGCGAAAGGAGGGAGAGATTTGTTGAGACTGTTTAAGGAGTTGAAACAGTCTGTGGCTAATGATTGGGGAGGATCAAAGCCGCCTGTTGTTGAGGAAGATAAGGAGTTTTTGGAGAAAAAGGAGAGGATGCATGATCTTGAGCAGCAACTCAGCAATGCTTCTCAACAGGTAAAATTTGCGATTTTATGTCAACTGGAGGCATGGTTGGTGATATGAGGTTTTGCAATAGTTTTTATTTTGCTGTTTTGATTTGTTATGTGGTGGGAATTCTTTGTTTGTAGGCTGAATCACTTGTGAAAGCACAGCAAGATATGGGAGAGACAATGGGAGAGTTAGGATTGGCTTTTATTAAATTGACTAAATTTGAGAATGAAGAAGCTGTATTCAACACCCAAAGAGCGAGGGCTGCTGACATGAAAAATGTGGCAACTGCAGCAGTTAAAGCGAGCCGATTCTACCGGGAATTGAATGCACAAACTGTTAAGCATTTGGTCAGTTGTAGATGTTTCTGATGTTGAATGTGCCATGCAGATTGTTGCCTAAATTGGTTATCCATTAGGTTCTATTATCATTTTCTTGTCTGCACCACTCTGGATTCTGATTGTAAATATAGAAAGCATTCCTATTCTTGAGAACTTGATTTCTAGTCCAACTATTGGAGAGCATAGCTACAAATGCTAAATGCTGGCTTTTTATGTTTGTAATTGAGGGTCCTAAGTTCAGATTAAACTTTCCGTTATTAAACTTTTTCTTTGTAATTGGCAGGATATTCTTCATGATTATCTTGGCCTTTTGCTATCCGTTCATGGTGCATTCTCGGATAGATCTAGTGCTTTATTGACAGTTCAAACACTTCTGTCCGAGCTATCCGCCTTGGAGTCCAGAGCTGAAAAACTTGAAGCTGCATCATCAAAGATATTTGGTGGTGACAAGTCAAGGATTCGCAAAATAGAGGAATTAAAAGAAACCATGAGAGCGACTGAGGATGCCAAAAATGTTGCAATCAGAGAGTATGAACGCATCAAGGTATCTTTTCTTCACGCTAATCCTTTTCATAAGGGATATTTCCTTTTGAATTTTGACCCTATCAAATTCCTATCCTGTTATAGTTCAAGTTGCATAAATTTTAAAACTTCTAGTACTTCACAGAGGATTGGTGATATGCTGGATTCATAAGCTCTAATTTCCATTTCACCTTTTCCAATATTTGTTCTGTTGAATCCTTTAATATGTGCATTGTCAATAATTACTGTAGTTGCTCACTTTTATGTACAATTTAGAACCCCCCTTTTGGTTTGGGAATTCTAGGTATGAATTTGAGATGTTGAGATGCATTTGTGACATATCCATATCTTTGTTAATTTATGGCTAACAAGTCTTTATTCTAAGTGAATTGACCTCTTCTATATGTCTTTCCACCTTTCATGTGTAACACTAGAGCTTGCATTGCATTGTTCAAATCTCTTTGATCATCCCTTACCTTTCCGTGTTTTTCAGACTATTAACCAAAGATACCTTTATTGCAGGAAAACAACCGGATTGAATTGGAAAGGCTTGACAGAGAAAGGCATGCTGATTTTTTAAACATGTTAAGGGGGTTTGTACTTAATCAGGTACTAGTCCCGTTTCTTGTTTTCTGTGGTCAATCAGATTGTTTTTCTTTTTCGTTTAGTGGGGTTTGGTTTAACTATAATAAATTTGTTTTCATTTTCGTTTAGTGGGGTTTGGTTTAACTATAATAAATTTGTTTTTATATCTTCCCTTGACAAATAATGTTGAAAGTGAGATTAATCTGAGGGGGGAAAACAACAGGGAGTTACTCTAACCTGAGGTTTTATAATACCTATCTGTGGAATTATATCATTCTTACAGATATGTTACAAATTTACATTTATACACCCACTGATATAACTTCATTTCGAGAATCCAGTGAAAAGCTTGACTTGAGTAAGCATTGGGCAACCTAACGGCTTCCAAATTGAGTCCATTTCAATATATATGAAACAATTGCAATGTCCTTCATAACTTTGCTTTTAGGACTCCTGTTGTCCCCAGTTTTGATGAGAACTGGAAGACGAAGTCCTCCATGGCCATTCCTTATTACTATGCTTGATGCTGTACCCATATGCTTAGGATGCTTCCATCAATGTTCACTTCAAACCATTTCTCCTCGATTTGAGTCTGTTTAAAGAGTACAACCTGGACTCTGTTTCTTGTGCACTTCTTGCTTAGTGTTTGTTCACCTCTAAAGCTCTTTAGATAGTAGTTATTTCTTCTCTGGTAGGCAAGGAGAAATTCTCTGTCAACGATATGCTTCTGTTGTGTCAGTACTAGATAGAGCTCATGTCCTAAACAAACATCCCCTTCCACGAGAACCCCCCAATACCTCGTCACTTGACAAGTTTCAAAATATTATTAGAGCTTTCTAAACCACTTTTAACTACAAGCAGAGTGGTTGACAAGGCCTAATTTTTATCGCATTTCCGAAAGGTAACTTTATTACGCTTTGAAACGAGTTCCAATAATGTCTGATATCAAAGAATCACGTGTCTCAATTGGGGAGTTGTGAAGTAGATAGGTTACTATTGGCAACTTTTTCCAGTTTTGAAGGTGGCTAAATTGTGTTTTTAAATAGTCCTCTGCATGTGAACCATGCTTAATTAGAATGGCTAAGCTCAAAGGGGCTTACTTGGTGTTTTACTGAAGAAGTGAAGTAGGCCCATGGGAATATTATTATATCTGTTGAAGAATATGACAGGAGTATTCTGCAGAAGTACTGGTTTTCTATGTCATTTCTAGATCTGGGGTTGATGGTTTTTGTCCACTATTTGGTATTGCATTTTTTGTTGGTGAAATTTCTTTTGATGGTGAATACTGTATGTGGTGTTTGATTATATCATTGAAATGTGACTGCGATTGAACATGCAGGTGGGATACGCTGAGAAAATTGCAAATGTGTGGGCAAAGGTGGCGGAAGAAACTAGTGGATATAATACAAAAGAAAGCACTTAAAACCATACTTGGAGCTTCAAATTGATGCTGCTGGCCTGGCAGCCATCGACATCGCATCACATGGCATTACTCCATGCCATTTAATACCCGAAGGAGTGAGCGAGGAATAGAGAGGGCAGTTCTTAGGCATTAAAAATTGTCTCATATGAAATGGTGTTGTAATTTGCGGAGCCTTTTTCAGATGCAAAGATGACAGTTTCAATGTAATTATAATCACATTGACATAAATGGATTTGGTTGGTTAGGTTTGACACTTCCATTTTCTCTATTGTTGACGAACACACACGCATAATACAGAATGTTCCCTTCAGTGAAAACACTTTTTGTTTGATTATATTATTTGTAGTTGAACTCTACCGTCTTACATTGAAGTAAGTGTGTGGATTGATTTTGGATTTGAATTACAAATGCAAACGGCAGCTGAGAATGCAAATTCCTGTCCTGAGAAGCATAGAAGAGAACAGACATTTCTTTACGTCTCTTTGGTCTTCTCAATCGTTAATCAACTATCGTGTCAGATTCAAGATGTCTTAACAATGAAGCGTTCCTACTGACTAAAAGAAAAGGAAGAAATTCAGTTTAAACAAACAAACAAACATATACCAAAAAAACGCATCTCTCGATCATTAGTTCTCCAACAATTAGATCTACAAAAACATTTTCCGGATAAATGATTAATATCATACTAGCTCAAAAATAACATGTAAAACTTCAATGCATCAAAACCCATCAAACGCGGGGCATCATCATGGCCGGTCCCGCGGCAGAGGAAGCGGCCCCTCCGATGAACGAGAACAACCCTGGTCCTAACGCCTCTTGCTCGTCCATAAACAAATCCTCTGGATCTCTAAACGCTCCGTGCACGCACACAATCCCCAGCCCTATCATCGTCGCCGATATAAGCAGAGACCCGACGCTTGTCAGGAACACCACTATCACTGTCAACAATATCAGTATCCCTAGTGTTTCCCGATCCGTGAACGTGCGTCCCAATATCACCAGCGGTTGATCCGACGGTCGGAACGTGTAGAGGCACAGCCACGCTGCCAGGAGCGAGACCAGCGTGAGGAGAGAGAACGGATGCGAGAGGAGAGAGAGCGCGAGGACGATCACCAGTAGAGTGAGGTAGTTGACACGGAAATAGGAGAAATTCTTGCGCACTCGCGTTGTGGCGTCTGAGAGCGACGCTGGCCTAGTGAAGGCGGTCCGGTCGATGAGTTCGCCCCATGGACGGCGATTCGAGAGCGCGCTGCGGCCGGACGCTGAGATGCGCCTGGCCAAGGCCTTTAGTGATGTGGTAATTGATGGCTGCGATTGGGTGGACGCGGTGGTGGTGGTGGCCGCCGTGGGATGGGGGCTGGACACGGGAAGCGGAGGAGACGAGGACATCGATAGGAATAATGAGAGCAGAGCGAGGGTATTTTGGGAAAGATGACCGATATCAATATCCGTAAAGAATAACAGAGAGTGAGAAGGCAATGCAGAAACGCTAGGGCATGTAGTGCGTGGAGATTTTTAATGTAATCCAGTGGAGTCGTTGACAGGAAGATTATTTAGGGGTTGGGTAGCAGAACGATTTTATGTGATCATAGACGTCAGAGAAAGTCTCCGTAACCGTTGGATACGGGGAAGAGCTACGTCGGTGATTGGGGTACTGGTTGCATCTGTTTTTGTGTACAGAACATGAAAGACTGGTCCACACATTATATTAATCACTGGTCATATTTAAAAAATAGAAAAGGTGATAATTATACTTAGGTTTCAAGGGTCGCCAAATTTGACGTAACGTTCAATTTTTCACTTTCACGAAAAGGTAAGTATGAAGAGGTATTTACTTAGGATTAGGGGTAAAATATTATGTCATGTTATTTATTTTAATAAAACTATTAAATATTATACTATATTTAAATTATAGAAGATTTTATATTAAGTTTAGCTTTTGTAAATTTATTTAACATACATAGTACCACTATTATGTACTGATCATAGTGTTTATATAAATAATAATTAAGGATGATAATAAATTTAATTAAAATTAATTTACTAGTATAAGAAAAATGAATAATTCTATAAAATATATTTTGATTTATTTAACTTTAATTTATCCTAGTTTAAATTTTATTATTAGTCAAGTTTAAATTTTATTTTGTTAAATTAAACTCAATTAGCTTCAAATATGCAAAAAAAAAAACTCGATTTCAAGCAAACTAAATTTAATTCAATAATTTTGGATTGGATTGAGATTTCAACTTTTATTCTCATACTTTTAAATATGACTTTGCTAAGGTGTGAGGGATATTTGTGTCGAGAAACCGAGTTAAGATCCGATTCCAACCGTATCAAAATAATTACGAAACTTTTTTGTAAAATTTGATTTCCCAAAAACCTTAGATCTCTTTAATCTATAAAATGATTAACATAAATTATAATAAAGTGAAAACTTAATTCGTACCTTATTTTGAAGCTTAATTCTTATCTTGTTGTATTCTTTAAATTATTTCTGAAAGTGATTCGTCTTAACCACCGTAATCACACAAATATTCGCCCTCTAACAGTATCCACGGAATGAGTTGACAAAACTGTGTAACTCTTACGAAAAGGGTTAAGCAAAACGTACTAGTTCTATAGAGCTTAAATCTATTTATAATAAGCTTTGAATATTTTAGTAATTAATTGAAATTAAATTCTAATTTCAATTAAATTTTAATAAAAATTACAAATAATTTTATTTAAATATCAATTATGTCCAAACAAGATATAATATCTCATATTGATCTTTATTTATTAAATATCTCATATGTAATCATAAAGTTTCTCAAACTTTACAATTAAGTTCAACTTGATTAAATATAAAATTGCTCTCTTTAACTCATTCTTTATGTGAGATCCATTAAGTTCTCAAATACGTTGGCAATGATTATAAATTATAATTATAATTATAATTCATAATTAAAATTAGATAAATTAAAAGTCCTTTTAATTTATCTTTAATTCTTTAATTAAACAATTTGTAATCGTAGATTAAGATTAGCGTCTTACAATGCATCATAACCACCTAAATATTTAGAAATGTCAAACTGGCTTTGACTAACCTTTCTGTGTATGATTTTTTTCCTAATAATTCAATCATTTCATCATATATATTCCGATTAGACAGAGCATAAAATTAGTGTCTACTTTTTTTAAGTCTAATTATATTAGTTTTCTGTCATTAGTCATCAATTCAATTAATGACATTTGAAAACTATTTACAAAGTGTCATTTCATCTTGGCAAGGATTTTCTGAATCAATATTAATCGAGAACAATGAAACATTCTCCCTAATTACTTTAGAGTGATAAATAATATCTTAATCACACAACTACCTCCATATAGTTTATGTTATATCCAAAGACAATCGATTGACCAACCCATGCATGATTAAATAGATTATAAGTAGTATCAAAACATAACAATCCCTATATAAAATAACTTTTGTGACCTCAATTCAAATTATTACTTATATAATAATCACAATGGGAATTTTATAGACATATAAATAGTGTTCCAAATAGATTTTTCATATCGGGTTTGTTCAATGAACTTGTTCTCTAATAAGTATCCACACGTTTGTTTAAATATCTCTATATTTTAGCCAATGAGATCGAATACTTTTTTCATAAGAAAAAACATAACGTGTGGTAATCTTTTTGCATTATATTAATATTCAATTTTAATAGAATAGCTACTATAAACAATTTAGAGATAATACATAAATGCAATATGAATCTCATTATTATACTCTCATTATAATTTCATTTACAATGTACAATTATCTTATAGACTTTATCATACATAACTAAACATATACAAGATAAATAATACCTTTAAATAATGATTACTAAACTATAACAAAAACGATTTACTGTAGAGAAACATCAAACGATTTACTTTTATGGATCATTGACATTGTCTAAAAGTAAGCTGTAGAAGTCAGCCAAATGTAGGATCAAATTACAGGGCGCCTTTTAATGTTGGGTCCGTGGGTTGTAATTACAGGGCTTGGATCCCCCCACCCACGCAACCACAACCTTAATCAGTATTGTCCTCTTTGGTCAAGGGTGAGGCCACGACTCGAACCCAAGACCTCAAGGTTTTGT
>JANITX010000211.1:8749303-8768151 GCA_027564395.1 Erythroxylum ulei
CAACGGGTGGGTTAAATATTTATAGTTTTTTTTAAATATACATTTTAGTCCAACACTTTTAAAAAATTACATTTCAATCCTAAAATTTGGTTGGTATTTTAGTATCAATTGGTACCAACTAACAATATAAATTTAATGATTATCATACCGATTTTTAATTGATACAGTAAATACTGACCATCATTGCCAGCATGGTATGGTATCCATATCCTTGGTTCGTACAGATAAAGTGTGACATCTCATAAGAGATGAACAAGAAATATCATATCAAACTGAAAAGAGACGCAAGAGTTACATAGAAACTATTAATCAAATTATAATTGGTTATCTTTAAATATTTAATTTTCTTTAACTTGAATTGCAGTTATTTTTAGATGGATTTGAAGTTTAGATGTTATAAATTGATGCATAACATATATAAGGTGGATATTGTATTCCATATTCAAAAGAAGAAAAGAGATGAAAGTTTTATAAATTTATATAAAATATTAATAATTAACTTTTTAAATTAATAACTTTTAATAAAATTTTTAATTATGTGATTCTCTTAAATTTAAATAAATTTTTTATATAATTAATTTACTTTAAATTGAAATTATTATATAATTAATTAAGATGTAATCTATTTTAAATATGATTAAAATAAACCTCCACTAATATGAAAATAATCCAAGACAAATTAAGAAAAATAGTAAATATATAATATTTAGAGACGACGATAATTAAAAGTAACATTAAAAGCGTGAGTAATTATGATTCTTGACATATTTTTAATTTAAAAATATAAAAACGAGTTAGTTTAAATTAAAAAAGAGAAAGGATATTATGAATATGAATTTATATTAATGACTTTATGAATATAAATTTAGAATGGGGATTGAAACCTTTCTACAAATTTCTTTTATGAGCTATGACAATTCTAATTTCGAGTTCAGTGAGATGATGTGATGGCAAATTATGAACATATTATGTTACAAGGTTCTTCAGGTTAGTTATGAAACATTATTTGAAAGAAAGAGTAAAATTAAAATCGAACCATATCAGCTTTTTAGTTAGAGTAACATATCAAAATTATATTTATGTTAGACGATCTAGTGGTCTGATTTTTTTTTTAATTGTCAATCGCTGTTTTAAATAAAGTTTATTTTTCATTGTTTTTCTTGATTTTGTGTGCCAGAGTGAATTAATTTGTGCCATCCTCTGATATCTCAAATCCCGGAGATCCAACTTTGATGGATTGAGTTTAGGATATGATAATTGTAATCAGATGAGTTGAGGAAATTCTAACAGAGTTATCAGATACAATTGTTAGGATCCTTTTTGGGAGAGTGAGACGAAATGATTCATTGTGAGAAACAATGTCGAAAAAGGCAAAGTTCGCCCTCGCTCGCTATAACATGGAACAACAAAACACCAAAGAAGATAATGTTGGCCGATGTTATCATTATATGTCTTTCATTTATGATAGACATACATCTGTTTCTCACATTTGATGTAACATGTTCAAATTGTCATTATTAATTTAGATGTTCCTTTTGAGATCTATGTAGCAAAAAAAGATTGAGTGTAAATATGAACACTATAAAAAATTGAATTGTAAGAAATATATAGTAGTTGAGTGTAAATATGAACATTAAGTGGCTTATAAAATTGACCCGTCACGAATAATCCATCTCCGATTATGTCTAACATCTCTAACTTTCTCCTAATAAGTAATGCACCTCTAGACTTTCCGCTTATAAATAATGCATATTTGCATGTCACAAAACATCAAGCTCTTGAAATTAGATAATAACTATTTTATGAAAATGAAAATTACCATCCCTTCCTTGATTTTATTGCTTCTTAGTTCAGCTTGCTCTTATGGAATCCGCAATTCCAGAAACCCAAAAGCCTCGCCTAAATTCTCTGCTATTCTCATCTTCGGCGACTCTACCGTGGACTCCGGCAACAACAACTATATCAACACATTGGTGAAGGCTGATTTTTATCCTTATGGTCAAGATTTTCCAGGTCACATATCAACAGGAAGATTCTCAAATGGGAAACTTGTTCCTGACTTCATTGCTTCAAAGTTGGGGATTAAAGACACTGTTCCTCCGTTTTTGGATCCAAAATTAGCTGATAAAGAACTCCTCACTGGTGTTAACTTTGCTTCTGCTGGTTCCGGATACGACGATATGACCTCAGTTGCACCAAGTGTCATTCCATTTCCAATGCAAGTGGAGTTGTTTAAGAATTACACATCAAGACTTAAACGAGTTATTGGAGAAAAAGAGGCTGCGAATATAATTGGTGATGCTTTGTTGTATCTTAGTGCTGGAACTAACGATTGGATTTTCAGTTTCTATGATCTTCCAACAAGGAGGTTGGAGTTTGATGTTTATGGCTATCAAGATTTTCTACAAAACAGGATCACATCGTTCATCAAGGTTTGTAATTCTTTCTCTTTTATTCTTTTTTTCATTTTCTGTCTCGATTCCAAGGAAGCTGGTTGGGATTTGCGTGCAACAGCGGTAGCAAATAAAGTATGCTAGTGTCTCCATACTGTAGAATATAATTAGGTTTGCAAACCAAGACCAGTACATGAGATTCTTCAAGTACATATTCATGTAATTAATATTCAGGTATTTACTAGTCATCATTTGTTAGATTAAAAGATATAAAGGCTTCACCAAAATTTGAATTACGCTGAAGAAAGAAGCTTTAAATCTTTTTTTAATTATCTAAACAGAAATACTAAGTTCAATTATTTGATATTTATGTTTTTTTTTTCATTTTGTCGTTAGTTTTGATTTGATATTTAAGCACTTCAGTATAGTTCATCTTAAGTGAGAGGACCATAGAGTTTCCAATTTTCAGGGGCTTCTTTCTTAGAAAAGATAAACTTCTCTGTAGTTTAAGAAATTAAAAAAAACTCTTTATGTTTTTAAATTCTCAAATATATTCTTTCTAGTTTTTAATTTTCTAGAAATATCTCATCTCTTAGATTTTGGTTAAAAAATGATAATGAAATATACAATTCAATTCAGATTTTAAACTAGAACCAAATTAATTAAATTCGAACTAAACTAATATTTTATTCTAATTATTTCAAATTATTAATTTATAATTAATTTGAGTCATATCTAAGAATTAAATTGAGTTAACATATTAGTGATATTTAATTAGTTTACGTTTACTCGTCTTAATACCTGTGTTTTGAAGTTTGGGAAAAGATATTTATTTTAGAAACTGAAAATTATAAGAAAGTTTTTTAGAAGTTTTTAAAACTATAAGAAAGCTGTATCTCTTTTATTGATATATGTCATATTCAAACGGTGAACCATTAATTTTGCGAGACTAAGTGCTGAACAGGAATTATATGATCTTGGTTGCCGTACATTTATAGTAAATAGCCTGCCTCCGATTGGTTGTGTCCCGATTCAACTCCAAGCCGAGCTAAGGAATCCAAAAATGTCTGCCGGGTGTATGGAGGATCAGAACTCGGATTCTCAATTATACAACACGAAGCTTGAGAAGTTGTTGCCTCAATTACAGGCAAACCTTCCAGGGAGCGAAATTATCTATGCGGACATATACACCTTACCTCTCGACATGATCAATAATCCAAAGAAATACGGTAATTAAGTTGCAATTTCCCAAAAGCTTAATTATTATATATATATAGGCAAACCCAGATGTGATTTTTATCCGACATTTCAGACTTTGTCGACGTAAAGAAAGCTTGTTGTGGAGGTACTCAACTTGGACTATCATTCTTATGCGAACCAAAAGCACCAAAGTGTCGTAATGCTTCGCAGTTCCTTTTTTGGGATGCAATTCATCCTACACAAGTAGTATACGAATACCTGGCAAAATTCTTGGTAGAAAAACATTTGTCCCAAGTTAATTATATATTGATGTAGAAATATCAAAGCCCTAATCAATGATCGCCTGTCGACTGTATGGCCTAACAAAATAAATGATTGTGTTGTTGAGACGATATAATTGTTGTGGTTGTCATCCAGTTTGTAATAGTATTCCAGTTGATACATTATTAATTCCTTATTTATTTCTTATACCCCATTACTATGAATGGATCATTTTCATGTCCCACACAATTCATAGCTCGAGGCCATATCTCGTTTAAATAATCCTCCTGCATGTCGCTTCCATTGCTCTAATATCACTTTCCATAATTTATTAAAGAAGTATATGTTTCAATAAACCAGGGACCAATCCAACCGTGACCGAATAGTTGGGTCGACTGGTAATTTTCTTCTTTAGGCTAGACGAGGTTTTAAACTAGCAAGTCAAAATTGCTGTTAAAAATTAGACAACATTGCTGCAGTAGAGCCTCTATGTAAGCATGAAAAGTAAAACATTAGTCAGTGGCAACCAGAGCGACCAAATATGTCATTCGTGATCTTAAATCTTTACATCATCACTATATTTACAAAATCCGTAAAATTCCCATTTTCTAGAAAGGCGGTGTTAAAAGCTTAAAAAAGGTACACATCCGAAACAGATTAACGAAAAGAGGTACTATGTGAAAACAAAAATTCAATACCTAAAGATTTTAATTTAATTAAAGATAGAATCCCTTCTAATATGTATAATCCTACCAACTAATTGTAATTGAGTCTGCATAAAAAAATTCTTAACATCTTCGTCTTAGATCTTTTAAAATTCACATTGCACCAAATGTTCTCCTTCTGGTGGTGTTGGATGAATATTTAGCTAGCGCCCTACAATTCGTGTACAGAGAAATTTATTTTTGGAAAATGAATATTGAATTAACTATAGACAAATTTATGTCAACATTACAGTGAGTTCAAGTCAGGCACTATATAGACAAGTAAATTACAAAAAGACGATTAACGCATAAATCGTCATTAAAGGTACCACCGACGTCTCATGTCAGAGGTGAGAGAAACATGTAAACTTTTTGCAATCAAAGCCCCTCTAATCCAGTTTATAATCCTGCCTGCTAATAAATATGGATTCTCCTCCAAGCTGGAAAAATGTCTATTGTTGTGGTCCCTCCAAAGGTAGTAGATAGAAGAGGAAAACGCAACTTTGTAGAGAGTTGCATTAGGCATACCTTTTGCAGAGTTCCTAATGCCTCAAGTCAACGTATGATCCCAAGTATAAGTATAGTCAGATCTTGGTATCATGTGCAAAATCCTACTCTAGACTCTTGTCGAAAAAGGACATGGAAAAAAGAGATGGTCCATATCCTTAATAGCCAATTTACATAATAGACAAGTTGAATTCACCGAATAGTGCCATTAACTTTTTGTCCGAAGTCTATTTTTGGTCGTTAGTTAGGTTATAAAAGAGGCTTTAAGGTGAATGGTCATGACCCATAAAAGAGAAGACCAAGGAACCGCTTCTAAGCCTTGAGTATCTTATGGCAAGATTTATTGGAGAATTGACCATTTACATCCGGAGACCAACCCATTAAGATATTTATTATATCTCATTATTTAATTTTGATATTTTTTATTATTGGATCTTCAAGATAATGATTAAAAGTCCAAATTAAGATGAGATATAAATAAGTAATACTTCTTATTTGAATTAGATTCTTGGATAAAACTTGAAGTGAAATAGAAGTCTATCTTTATTGGGAGTGTATGAAGATCACGTTGGATTATTGAAGAATTTTGTAAGATTGCTTGAGATGTCCTTGTGTGTGTGATTCCAAGTCTCAACTGTTGTGTTATTTTGACTTTGATGGCTTGGTATTATTTTAACTTTTTTGGCACAATATCTCTCCCACATTAGGAAGAGATGAAGTTGGGAGGAGTTTTTGAAGTTATAAAATAACTCCTCCCCCTCCCTTATCAAATCATCCCAAAATTTGATAAATACTAAAAAATTTGTATACATATCAAATTTAGTATTCTCTTTTTAATAAGAGCAGGCTGCCTTAAGTGGTGCTCGGAGAAGTAGGCAAAATTGGCCGAACTCCGTTATCAATTTTTGGGTGTGTTCTTTCCTTATCTCTTTTATTTATTCCGCATTTATAGTATTCAATATTATTTGTCGGGTATATTTGTGGTGTTGTGTTCAATTATTTGGGTGTATTTACTGTTCGTGTGTGTACACGGGTTAGGTTGTGATAAATACACCGTGCACGTAATTTCTGTCTAGGAGGCCAGGTTTTAAGTGGGACCGTTTGTGACCCCTCCGCCCTTTCCTGGGATTTTACGTGGAATGATAATACTGTCTTAGGAGTCCGTTTGGCGGTCTTTCCTAAGTATTACCAAATCGGTTCACTTCACTAGTTGTTTACTTTAAAGGAAAAAAATTACCCAATTTTTCCAACAAAACTCACCAGTGGCTTGAGGACCACTGGTGGAGTCTCTCTTTAGCGGCAAAACGTCGCTGGTGATGTTTAAGTAGCGATGCCAATGACTGGCGTTGCCATTAGTAAGACGATCGGCAATTAAAGCCTATAAAGTTCAGTAGACGATGCTGGGAGGCGGCGGTGATTCACCGCTGGTTGGATGGATGAAACTAGTGGCAAATCACCACTAGTTGAGCCTAGAATCAGTGGCATCGCCATTGGTGAAAGGGAGGATGAAAATCGCCCACAAACGAATGTAGGTGGCGCGAGGAGTGATAGCAAAGGTAGTCCGATAACGTGGAGCTGGAGGCTGGAAACAGGCGACGACAGTTTAGAGAAGGCGGTTGGAGAAACGTGGGATCAAGTCTATGAAAACAAAAGACGTGCGAGACACATGCCCACCGTTCTCTGAGAACATGTCTGAGCAGACATGACTCAATGTGCCCAGTTGACTGCATGCACCTGCACAGCGAGCCTCTACACTCGCCAAATAGCCTCTGCTTCTTGTATTATTAGATTTTAATGGTTTTAAAGCCTTAATTTCAATTATATTAATTTAATGGAGATTAAATTAGTTATATTCTTAATAAAATTGATTATTTTTCAATTTTTGAAAAATTGTTTTCAAGGGGTTATTTTATTGGGAATATTTTAGAATTTAGTTTAAATTTTCATGAGTTGAATTATTAAATTAAATTAGTTATTAAATCAATAATTAGAATTAAGCAAAGATTTTAAATAATTTATTTATAATTAGATTATGATTGGAATTATAAATATAGTGAGATTATATTATTTTAATGAAACCATTTTTTTAATTTTAAACCTCGCAATTAAATATTAAGTACACGTTAGGAACGTGATAATTGTCTTCCATTATTTAAGAATAAAACTAGAATTCTATTTATTGCTTAGCTTGTTAAGTAAACTCAAGGTCGCTTTAACCTAGATATGTTTTATCTTAAATTTATAGGTCTTCCTTAACTAATTTTGTATGATTTGGATGAAAAAACTTATGATCATATGAATTTAGAGGCAACATTAGGAATAATATATATGATATAATTTGGTAAAGAGTTGTCACCTAACAGTTCTAGGAGTTACATAAGATATGATTAATAAAGTTGTTATTTATGTAATATAAATTTAGTTGGTTTATTGAGCAAACTCAAGATCAATTATTTTTGAATGAGATCCTAAACCACTAGGAAATTATTTGATAATTTCTCGATTTAATAGTGGAAGTTATTATTTTGAATAAAATAGTGGGAGTAATCACATATTTTTAAATTCCTTATTTTATTTGATTCTGGATATAAACTAATACTTGCTCCTTTTATGTTTTTCGGTTATTAAATCAGAAGATGAGTACTAACCTGACGTTGAGAAGCATCATGGATGCTAACAAGCTTATTGAACCTAACTTTTTGTACTAGTTTTGAAACTTGAGAATATTTCTCCAACAAGAAAAGAAGCTGTACGTTCTTAACACTCCTGCTCCATTAGAACTTAGTTTAAATGCAGCTGATGAAGTTTAGGAGAGGTATCGACGTTGAGCAAGCCACATGTGATGTTGGCTAGCATGTCTCTAGAGCTTCAAAGGCAGCATGAGAAAATGGATGCACCTACTATGATTCTACATCTTAAGGAGTTGTTTGGTGTACAAAGTAGAGTGAAAAAGTATCAATTCTCCAAGGCACTGTTTCAATGCAAGATGGTAAAAGGATCTTCAGTTAACCTACATTTGCTGAAGATGATTGGGTATATTGAAAAATTAGCCCAATTAGATTTTGCTATAAACCATGAGTTAAGCATTGATTTGGTGTTACAGTCTCTCAGTTCGAGAATTTCATAGTTCGTTATGAACTTCCATACGAACCAGAAGGACATGTCATTGCCCGGACTATTGACGTGCTTAAGACTGCGGAAGGGTGCCTTAAGAAGGAATCCAGTTCTATACTTGCTATGGATCCTTCTGAGAGCAAGAAAAAGGGCTATAAGAAGAATAAGAATAAGAAACAGAAGACTTCTACTAATGTAGTAAAGCCCAAAAAGAGATGTCAAGAAAAAGGGCAATGAAAAAGGCACATATGTTCACTGTGGAGTTAGTGGACATTGGAAGAGAAACTACCCATCTTATCTTGCTACCCTGAAAGATATGAAGCTTAAGGAAGTTGTCTCTTCAGGTACATTTATGATTAAGATCAATCTTTCTACTTTTGTTCCACATACTTGGGTATTAGATACTAGATGTGGTTCTCATATATGTAATAATATGCAGATGTTAATATGGAGTAGACAATTGAGGAGAGATAAAGGGGACCCAAGAGTTGGAAATGGAGTAAGAGTTGTTGCATTAGCTCTAGGAACTCGTAGTATAGCTTTACCTTTTGGCCTTATACTAGAACTAAATAATTGTTATTATGTTCCAGTTATTACAAGAAACATCATTTCTATTTCTTATTTAGATTTGAATGAATTTGTATTTATTATTAAGAATAAGAGTTGTTTTTTTTTCTGTAAAGATAATGTTTATTATAGATTTGGATTATTTACAAATGGTTTGTATTAGTTAGATCTTGAAAGGACGATTCTTAACATAAATAGCAAGAAAAGAAAGTTAAGTGACCAAAATTCATCTTATTTATGACATTGTAGGTTAAGTCATATCAACAAAAACAAGAATCACAAAGTTATATAAAGTAGGTTATTTGGATCCTTTTGATTATGAATTATATGAAACTTATGAATTTTGTTTGTTGGGAAAGATGACAAAACTACCCTTTAGTTGAAAGGGACAATGTGTCAATGAATTATTAGAGCTAATACATTCAGATGCATGTGGGCCTATGTCCACTAGTGCTTGAGGTGGTTTCTCATGTTTTATTACGTTCACAGATGATCATTCTAGATATGCTTATGTGTACTTGATGAAACAAAAGCCTGAATCATTTAAAAAGTTCAAGGAATTTATAATTGAAGTTGAGAAACAAACTGGTAAAAGTATTAAAACACTTAGATTAAATCAAGGTTGTGAATACTTAGACCATGAGTTTCTTGGTTACTTATAAGAGAATGAGATTCTCTCATAATGGACTCCTGTAACTCCACCACATAATAGAGTATCTGAGAGGAGAAATCATACTCTATTAGATATGGTATGTTCCGTGATGAGTCATGCAATCTTTCCTATTTCTTTTTGGGGGATATGCCATTGAAACTGCTACTTACCTTCTAAACAAAGTTCCATCCAAATCGGTTGACAAAACACTATATAAGATACGGAATACTAGAAAACCAAGATTGTCACACATAAATATTTATGGATGTGTTGCTTAAGTGAAGTGTGCTATATCTGATAAGCTTCAAGCTAAATAAGATAAATGTAAATTTGTGGAATATCTAAAAAAGAGTTTCGGATATCAATTTTACCACCCTCTTGGGAAAAAGGTGTCTATCTCAAGACATGCTACATTTTTAGCAAGAAAATCTTTTCTCAAAGCAAGTAGTGGGAGTGAACTAGAACTTAGAGAAGTTCAAGAGCCACAAATTCACATCGCGATGGAATAAGAACCTCAAGTTGATGCATATGATATACAACCGAGCGTTGAAAAGACATATAGTCTGCAATGCACTAGTAGGATACATCGTCCCTCCACTAGAATAAATCTACACATCGAACAAGGAAAGGATAACGTATCGCTTATATGATGAGCCTACTACTTTTAAGAAAGCAATGTCTGACATTGATTCTTTAAAATGTCAAGAAGCCATGAGATCTGAAATGGAATCTATGTACATTAACCAAGTGTGGACTTTGGTGGATGCACCTGATGGTATTGTATCTATTGGATGCAAGTGAGTTTTTAAGAGAAAAACTGACATAGATGATAATGTACATACGTATAAAGCGAGGTTAGTGGCTAAAGGTTGCAAACAAAAATAAGGAGTTGATTTTGATGAAACCTTTTCACCAATAGCTATGCTTAAATCCATAAGGATCTTATTGGCTATAACCACATATCATGATTATGAAATATGGTAGATGGATGTCAAACAACATTTCTCAATGAGAATTTGCAGAAGGATATATATAAGACACAACCTGAAGGTTCTGAATCCAAGAGACTTCCTAATCAAGTATGCAAGTTGCAAAAGTCCAATTATGAACTTAAGCAAGCGTCACAAAGTTGGAACATTAGTTTTGATGAGACAATCAAAGAGTTTGATTTTATAAATAATGTGTCTATAAAAAGGTTAGTGGGAGTGCAGTTGGTTTCCTATTGTTATATGTGGATAACATATTGCTAAATGGAAACGACATACCTACGCTTTAGTTTGTAAAGATTTAGTTATCCAAGAACTAAGAGTTCAAAGATATTTAGATGCTAGTTTCAAGTCAGATTTTGATAATAGTAGATCAAAGTCAGGGTACATCTTCATTATAAATGGTGGTGTGGTAAGTTGAAAGAGTTTCAAACAACCAATCAATGCAGATTCAATGGTCAAGGTAGAGTACATTTCAGTGTCAGAAGTGGAAAATGAAGCGATTTGGATCAAAAAGTTCACTATTGAACTTGAAGTGGTTTGTAGCGTTGTTGAGCCTATAATGTTGTTCTATGACAATAGCAGTGCTATTGCACAGAAAAAGGAAACAAGGTCTCATCAACGGTCCAAACATGTACTCAGAAAGTTTCACTTGATCAGGGAGATAATAGAGTAGAAAGACATAACATTGGAGCGAGTTCGCACTGAAGAAAATCTTATAGATCCTCTCACTAAGCTATTGTCTCAAAAGCGACATGATTGACATATAGATGGATATGATATTAGATACATAGGCGATTGACTTTAGAGCGAGTGGGAGATTGTTAGTTTATGCCTTTGTAGCCAATTGGTTGGTGGCAATTTGATGTATGACATTATTATTTAATTAATAAAAGGCATTCTTTATATTTGTGTATTAAGTTAATTACAATTGATGTTTGAATACTAAAGGTAAAATCCTTGGAATAATTATTGTGTAATTAAAATTATGATGAGATCATAATTATGAGATTCAATTTATATTTACGTATTGTTTCTAAATGTTCCTAGTTGCAATTTTATTAAGAAAGGATATTGATGAAACGATAAAACTAGTACATATTATATTTCTTTCTTATGAAAAAAGTAATTGATCACATAAATTAAAGTATAGAGACACTTAAACTAATATTTGGATTATTATAAGAGAAAAAGTTACTAAACTGACTAACTATGAGAATCCCAAATGAAATATTACTTATGTGTTTGTAGATTTCCTCATAATGATAGTTGTATAATTGATCTTTATACTTGAGATTACCAAGATATCTCGTATGGGAATTACGACCATCCTAGGCTAATTCAGTCGGTAGTACTTGGAAGCAGTATGAACTATAGAGAGATAGTTAAGTAAGTCAATAAAGGATTCATCACTCTAAAGTAATTAGAGAAAATGTTTCTACTATTCTTGATTAGTAATGATTTATAAAATTCTTTGGCCAGTATGAATTGACATTTGAAAAAACATTTTCAAATATTATAAATCAATTACTAATTAGTAAAAACGAATATGATTTGATAAAAATAGTAGACATTGTATCCAGACTTTGCCTATTTGAATCATTGGATGGCAAAAGAATTAAATTATAGATCATAACCATGCATGAACAGATTAAGTCAAACCACTTTGATATTCCTGATATTTGGGTGGTCATGACATGTTGCTAGACGTCATTCTTATCTATAATTATAATTGTTTAATAAGAGAATTAAAAAAAATAAAATGTGTTTTAATTTATCTGATTTTAATTGTGAATTAAAATTAAAATTTATAATCATTGTCAACATATTAGGAACCTAATGGGTCACACATTAAAAAATATTTTGTGAAGGAAAAATGAATTTTATGAAGTTGGACATAATTATAAAGTTTGAGAAACTTTACGGATCAAATATGAGATATTTGATTTTATTAAAATTAAATCAATTATAATTAGAGTATGACTTTAATTATAATTAAAGAATTTAATTTTAATAAAAATTACAAAACATTAATGCTTTTCTATAAATAGGAATAAGCATTAGAGAGCAAACATTTTTGCTTATTTTCCTCTCAAACATTGAGAAGTTACTCTGTAAAATATCATTAGAGGTTGAACAAGTGAGCAACTTGTAGTTGACACGTCGAACAGCTTTCAAAGGATTTCAACGGAAGAACGAAGTAGCAAGTGACATTGTTTTACAAAAAGTAATGTCGTTTTTTATTTTTTATTATAAAAAATAAAATGAAATTAGGTCAAACTGGGTTAAATTGGACTCGGGATTAGCTATCTTAAGTTTATAAAAAATAAAATGAAATTAGGTCAAACTGGGTTAAATTGGACTCGGGATTAGCTATCTTAAGTTGGGAAAGAAGTTGTCCGCTATACTCCGCTTCATTGCCATCCCTCCTAAATAGAGATTTTTACAAATAATTTTCGTTGTAGCTATGGTAGCACCCGAATATATGATAAGTTCTTAAAAATGATGCCTGCCACACTAATGACGATTCCTACCACGCTAAGGAAGCTGCAAACATCTCCAAAGATGCATTGAAAACCATAAAAAAATGCAGTTGGCGGGCGTCGAACTTTTAATAGGTTATCAACACGAGTTTCGTATAAAAGGTGTGCAAATAGGTAGAGTTGAAGAACGAACATCTTTAGGCATTCTTAGGAAAGAATCAGTAGTCTACATTGGTCTGAAATTCCAGTTCTGTGCAAAGCGAAGTAATGATTACAAACCAAAATTTGCCCGTCTCGTATATTCTTCACACCCTCAAGAAGTAAAGCACCACCATACGACACAGACTCGTATTATATTTCTGTATTGGTAAGAACCATGGTCATTTAGCAATTAGCATCTCTTTTCATAATCATGATCCCTGAATACATAGGCCAATGGTGATTAGTCCTATATCTTTCACATCAAAATCTAGACTTTCGCTTCCGACCAGTGTACTTTGTGTCAGGCGGCACAGTGTTTCCTTTTCTTCTCATTTGTTCTTTCTTTTTCAGCAACCACTCTCTGCCTTTGCCTTTCTTGGTCGTTTTCTGCTTTTTTCTAGGTCGATGCCTGTCTGAAGTGCGAATCTACAGCATCGATGCAATATTTTTGGTCAAGAAGAAAGAAAAAAGAGCCTAAACCATAACTAGATATTTCAAGAAAAAGAAACTCACAGTATGATTTTCTTCATCACTAAATTCTTCATCAGAGCCACTTTCTCCATCTTCACCTTTTCCCTTGGGAGTAGCTGTGCTCAAGGATGGTGGCCAACAAGTGAGCACAAGGTATTCTTTTCTGTTCTTGGTACTGTTTAGAAAAAAGTTTCCGGAGTTAAATCATGCAGGCAGCAGAAAGAACCTATCTACAAAAATTTTTGTAGAGAGCTGCTCGAGAATGAATAAGAGTTCAAACTTGTGGGACAATATAGAGCCATCTGATAGTTTTCAAAAACATGAAGCAGAATAGAAAGGAGACAAGTATATATGGTGAAAACAAAATTAAATAAATATGCTACAAGAATGAAGAACTGTCAGTAGGACATATTCAGCTTGCTACTCGTCCTGGAGATACCTGTGAGGATAGTCAACAACCACGCCTCCAGCAAATCCAGCATGCATTGCTGATCTCAAAATTAACTCCCGCTGGGCCAGATTTTCAGGGTACACTTGAAAAACTGCCCTTGCTCCCCTTGACAAGCATCTATACAATGATCCAAAGAAAGCCCTATAATGTTGATAACCAAATCAACATAGCAAGAACATAGGCATCATCAGTAATAATATTATAAAGTCATCAACATCCAAGATAAGAATTCACCAAGATAAAGAAATCTAGACTTACTTCAATCTCAATCTGGGCTCATGGGAGGACTTGTCAGCATTGCACAACCACTACATGTCAAACCCAAGAAGATGAGTCACATGCATAGTGCCTTAAAATGTCAAAAGAACTATATTGTTTCCAATACAAGGCCAACACAGTTTATATCAACAACAGGGGAGAGCAAATAAAAAGTGATGTGAATGAAAAATAAGCAAATTCAAAATAATTTCTAATGATAGACCAAGCCCTGAGAGATGTTAAACCCAAACAAATTATGCATTGAGAAGAAAGAAGGGAGAATACCAGAATATGGTGGTAGAATAGCATGACTACGTAGCGAATGATGCCCAACTTTTAAGCGGTAAAGTAAATTACAGAATCTACGTGAAAAAGTTACATAAGATGAACACCTGAAGTGCTCTTATAGGCACATTACCAAACAATGACAGGAAAAGAACAAAAGTTCACACTGCTGTAGAAGGAAAATTCTGGAGCACTTGGGAAAATTCACCACGTAATAAATATACATAAACTGCATATAGACCAGACAAACCTGAACAGCAGATATACTGATTGCACCATCAACAACCCCAGGCCTAATTGCTAAACCCTGCAACATAATGCCATAACGTTATAACCAGTTTGACACTAATCATGTTTGCTTGCAATTTTATGACGTGCCAGGAAGAACAAAATCACCATAGCACATCTGTGTGCATTGAATAGTTAATGCCCACAACTGCTTAATACTTATTTTGTTCCTCATGGACATTAGCTATGATTGCCATAGGAGAACTTTTAGTCAATAAAAAGCAGGTGCTAAAGTTTCTTAGCAACTTCCTTAAAAGTGGAAAAACATCTGCCAGACAAAATCTTGAACTAGCACATGCACAAAGAAATCAAAGGCCTAACAATGGCATCAATCTAGCTGGTTCAACTAAGACCCGTTTATGTAAATAGAGAACACAAATTGTCTATTCAGCGAATACCTGGCCCATGTCGCCAAGTAAAAGATCACCCTCAACTTGGCGATCCAATGCAATATCTAAATATCACAAAAAGTTAATGATCTTATACAAAAGGTAAAGTCTTTTAACCATGTGCAAAAAACACGACAACAATTAAACTCATTATTTAGACGTGCCAAGCATTGATTGTGATATGTCTACACCAACCCAAAGGTGCCCATTTTCAGTGAGTGTCTCTCCGCTGAGTCCTGATCCACAACCTGTTAAAACCAAACAAATCAATTTAGCAAATCAATTATTCTCCTGTTAAAATATTCAACAATCAAATTCACCAAAATTATCCATAGCAGCAAATTGGCTTCCAAAAGAACTCTTAAACTCCAAAAGAATATGCGCAAATATAACTAAAAACGTATGTGCCACCAAAAGCATAGACAAAACATAATTGGAAACAGAAAAAATGATATTCATATACTACCGATGTCAAGGAGTAATCTTGGGACCCCATCATCAGGCAAAGCAAGAAGCTCCAGCGCTCTCTCCGACAGCTTCGCCTATCAGTCATTCAACAATTATCATGCGCACAAACATGACAAAAAAAAGAACAGCTTAATTAATCAACAATAACTTCACAATCTTTGAAGACCGAAAAGAATGCAAAACGAAGAAACATGAAAAAGACATAAATTTATGTATTTCACACCTGAATTTGAATAATACGGGAAGAGGAAGTGTATTTAAGAGCTTCTGCATCGTCGTAGAAAATCTCAGGTGGTGCTAAAGACTCCGGTCGGCTCGACATCAGATTCAATAACCTAAGTGGCAGTAATTACCAATTCACTAAATTCGGTACAGCCAAAAATATAAGAAGAAGATGAATGACACTTAAACCCTAACTATCTGATAAAACCCCAAATCGGCAATAATTTGGAGGTCCAAGCCCATTTAAAACATGGGCCATGTCGAAGAGGAATCAACTTAGCTGATTTTTCTTTTATCTTCTCTAAAACATAGATAAATACAAAAAATGAGTAATTCATTCTATCATATAATGAAAAAGGAAAAATATTTATCTTACTAAAATAAGATGCATTAGAATTTGACGCGTCAATAACTCCAACACATCAAATTCCATTAGTCATTTAGAAAAATATTATTAGGTATCAATTATAAGAAAAATGATAAAATCAAATATATCTTATATGAAACAAAGTATCATGAAGTTAGATTATTTAATTTTTTTTTGCTTAATTCAAATTTATTGATAAGTGTTTAAATATATCATTAATAATTATCACTTACATTAAAAAATTTATATCATTCAAATCGTAATAAAATGGCCATTTGACTACTTACAATTCTATTTTTGAATTTGTGGTATCTTTTCTATAGAAGATTTGGATTGGTTGGGTTTTACTTGGGACGGGATCTTCTGTTTATTATACTTTATTTCTACCTTGTTTTATAAATTTTAACTATTTATTTATGCAAAATTTACGTAAAACTCATATAAATAAGTAGCTGAAATTGATAGAATAAGATAGAGATATGATAAAATGTTTTTACTCCATCATTTATCAATCTTACATTGGCCTTCGAGCTGATGTGGGAGATTCCTTAGTGTTTGTAGTAGGAGAAGGGAAAACCTCCGATATAGTATAATCCCATGACATCATCTTTCCAAGAAAGTAGGTCTCAACGGGTTTGTAACCGGTTCAACTTTACATGTTAACATTGTAACTATCTCCGACATGGGTGGTCTGTGGTTTGCATGAGGCTGAAGACCTAGAAAGCTACGTGGATCACTAACTTTGTCTACGCTTCCATAAGTTCTGCTATTCTCGACCTTTCATACAGTCTCCATGCCTGAAAAGATAAAATAAATAAGAGAGTTGTTTCAGAAAATCATATCCTTTCAGTTAGTTGCATACGTATTCTGGTAGATATTTCATTTTTGTTGGCAGATTTAGATCAGTGTTCTTCCTATAGCTAATGATTTCAAGCACAAGTACTCCAAAGCTGTAGATGTCTGCTTTTTCAAACAACTCTCCTTTGATGGCATACTCTGGGGATGTGTAAACTCTGACAAGAGAATATAAAATATATAAGGAATACACATGTTTACGTACTTGTATGCGAAGAACAAGAGAAACTCAAAATAGATAAAGATGAAATGTCCAAACTTGAAAGGAGAAAATTCACATCATGCTTTACTTGGAAAAGGCTTACAAAGTTCCTCCAAATGTAGTGGCTTGGTCTTCAGGGAAGAACCTAGCGAGTCAAAAGTCTCCAATCCTTGGCTGGAGCTTATCATTAAGCAGAATGTTGATAGCTTTTATGTCTCTGTGAACAATTCTTAATTGTGAGTCCTTATGTAGATATTTCAAACCTCTAGCAATGCCTAGAATTATTTGGAACCTGGTGTCTTAATTCAGGAATTGATTGCTTTTGCCTGCAAACAGAGAACCAAGCCAACATTTAACAATTGATATGTTTTTTAATTGTCTTTATTTACTATGTCAAGCTCGATGGAACTCTAATTTTTGAAGTTTACAATAGACCATAAGGTCCAAGCTCCCATTCTTTATGTATTCGTAGACTAGGGGGCTTTGAGGCCCTTTTATGCGATAACCCAAAAGTTGAACCGAGTTCTTGTGCTGAATCATTCTCACCTATGAAACAAATTCTGATTCACCTTGCAACGATTTGTCAGGATACAATTTCTTAATATCAACCAGCCTACCATCAGGTAGCTTTCCCTACTAGATGAACTGATTCGTTTTCAGTATCCTCAATAAAGACTGAAGTGCACAAAAAGACTTTCGAAACGTAAACCTCACTTAGCCTCTATGTGTATTAGTATCTAAAGAATACCTGATAAACAGGTCCAAGTCCACCTTTGCCAAGAAGATAAGTAGAATTAAAGTTCTTGGTTGCCTTCTTTAATGTCTGAAAATCAAACTAGTTCACAGTATCGAGGTTTCCACTCCATATAAGTCCCAATTTGCTGCCAAAAATTGTAAAAGGTGGAACATTTGATAGCTTGATGTGATAACAAAATGTCAAAACTTCAGTTGTATATTACCTTTTTATGGATTATCCTGACTTACAATATCCATCATCTCTTTTAGTTTGAAAAACTTCCATCAGATTATGATAATGGCAACAATGCTATAATCACACCTACTACTCTGACCAAAAAGAATAAAGTTGGAAATGGTTTTATTGAGTTTAAACTGGTGTTGATCAATGCTATACCTTGATTCCAGGTCAACTGACGTTGGAGAGATCACTGCATTTCATTTGGACAATAAAGTTGAGAGATACTAAGCCTGAAATATGATTAGGAAATTATACTGACGCAAATCAAATATGTTAACATATAATCCGCCACATTGTTGTCTTAAAGCGTCACCATTCTACGGGCCCGTTTGGTTGAGCTTTTATTAGTAGAGCTTTTGTAAGTAAAGCTTTTCTGAAAAGGATTTTTTTAAAAGCCAGTTGACTGTCAATTAAAAAAACAGCTTTTTAAAAAGAGCTTCATACAGTAGACTGTTTGGCAATCTAAAAATAAAAAAGCACTTTTATTAATTTTAACTATATTTTATTTTACAATAAAATTATTTATGCTAAATAATTTTTAAAGTATA
>JANITX010000211.1:8938089-8948093 GCA_027564395.1 Erythroxylum ulei
TTAAAAATATTTAATTAAAAATTAAAAAATTAGTGTTGATAGGAATCAAACCCATTCCTCCCATACATGGAGGGTATGGACCATTACCTAAAACTTGGGTATAAAAAAACTATTCAATCAATCATAATAACCAACTAACCATCACCATTCATTCCATTCCCATTGATTTATTCCCGTACCCCTTAACTAAGCACCCCCTAATTCATTACCTCTTGTCTACAATTGGTTAATTCACGTATATCCAATATAGCATAAATCTAGAAGATATTGCAATAGTGACAACTCCACGCTACTCAAAAAATAAATGGCAAACTCTTACCTGGCACAATCATTTTAGAGGCTGCCACTACTGCATTGGATAACCCACTCCTCCTCACATGTATTCCCTCTTCTCCGTCTCCCATAAGTGTATATTATTATCTGTTCCACAATTAAAAATAGTACACATCCATCTCTCGGTGTCTCCGCCGTTCCTTATTAAGCTCATAAGCCCCTTCACATTAGTTCTAGTTCTATGATCATGAATTTCCATTTTCAAACTCAGTTTTGGCAATTTCTTAGATTATAGTAACCTAGTAATCACTCTTACCTGTGTTTCCACCGATCACTGCTTATTACTAAATAGATGAAAGTAATTTAAATTATATCTGACGAAGAATATAATATCTACTCTCTTTCACTTTTACACATGATTGATGCAGTTATTAAGGCGTTGATATACCGTTGTGCATGTAATAAGACTCAAACATGTGGTGGTCTCAGAAGTATTGAAGTTTCTTTTTTCAAAAATCAATTCAACCCATATCTGGATATAGTGTAAATGATCTATCATGTAACTTTAATGGATGATTATTGTTAACTATATAGATACTAATGCTTTATATTAGTTGGGGTTTGGAGATCCCGTGGACTTGGCATCGAGCCTTGTGTAACGGTAGTTGAGGATCAGGATGATGAGTTTAGGGGCTAAGTCCGTGGAAGCAATTGGATGAATCTCTCTAGTCTCTAGATTGGAGACATACCCTCGTTTACTAACATGATTTAGCCATTAATACTGTCAATCTTATTAGTCAAATGGAGTCTTAATGTTCTCAAATCACAGAATTCCATAAAACTTGGGATATACGTATTTTAATTTGTTCTTTTTTTAGTAGGTAGCCATTTCCTCTAATTTATACGCAACTTGATTAAGGCACTTCTTTAAATCAGGCAAAAATAAGAGGTTTTTTAAACTAAAGAAATTAAATTCATAAAATTGTGTGCAAAGTAAACGTATTTAACCTTTAGTCAACTATCGTTCACGAATTTAATTTATTCGCTCCAATTTGTATTTTTAAGCTGATTTGTATACATTTATTTGAGGTTTTTTTTGCTCACAAGTTATTTACCAAAATAGTACAATTCATAGAAGAACTTTTAAAATTTTATATGATTTGAAGTAAATCACGATTCCTTGAATGCCTTTTTCAAAAAAAAAGAAAAGTGATTCCAAAGTAAAAAAAAATGCTTTTGATCAACATAACCTTAAATAAGAAACCATTGTTTTAGTTATCAGTTCAAATAAAGATCTCCTTTTTTTAAAAAACCTGCCTCAGATGATTAGATCACTGTCGACTTAAGTTGCTAAGCTACATATTGGCCTCCATCATTTAAAGAGCTTGCCCTGCTTACTTGCAGCACCGAACTCTGGAAACATGCGAAAAAGCTTTTAATTTGAGGATACGAAGTGGCTGATGGACAGATTAGGAACCAGTAAAGTAGCATCCCTTGATCCTTTTAGGGTGATGATAAATCCCTTACGTGCTTGGTTATAGTTTCTACTGTCGTTTCACCTCACTTCTATGTTTGACTTTGATATGATTTTTTTATATCATAAATCACTTCAGTAAACTTAAGCAACTTATGTCTTAAGTTTGCTTTTTACACCCTTTAGTGCATTAAACATGGCATTCTCTCATTGACCATCTCTAATGACTCAATCCATTAACACTATATAAAAAGATCAAATTTTCCTGTAATGAGTTTAATTCACCAACTAACCAAATTAAATTTTAATAATATTCCGCAACCGTTTTATTATCGAATTATTATGAAATACTTTAATTAGGGTCAATATTTATTGATTGGATTCTTTAAAAAAATTCTAATGAGTTTAAAATCATCAATACTTATTATTTTCAAAAATGACATTTTAGTCCTAAACTTTTAAAACTCCCGAAATACATCCGATTGGATTTATTTTTGATCCGTATCAATATCATTAGACTCTAATACTTATTCCATATATTTTCAATTTTTCTTTGAAGTTAGGTCCCCAAAATTATTATTCATCCTAAAATACTATTCACGGAAAATAAAAATTTATATTTAATGAAAGGAAAAGTTTGGGATTTTACAAATTAGGCTGAAAGCATGCACTCATTAAGTATCAATAAATAGGATGAATCTCCCTAAATTTCTGTTTTTGTAATTTACATGGGTTGTTAGCTTTGTTGATATTGTGTTGATCACATTCTCGTATCTTTTCTTGTAACTCCTTTTAGAGATGATTTATAAATTGAAAGGAACAAATATAGAGTTTAATTAATCTGTTTTGAATGGGTTTATAGGCTGGGAATTAGGCTTGGCAATAAGGCGACCGATTCGGCCCAACTTGAAGTCAATGAGCCAAGTCTAGTTTTTTTGGGTGTTGAACCTGATTCTTTTTAATTGAGCATCTAGTCCAGTTTGAGCTTAAGTTGCCCAGGCGCTCGGTCTGAAGTCTAATAATTATAAAAACAAATGACGTTGATTGTAGAAAACGATATCATTTTTATTTTTTATTTTAAAAATAAAAAATTAAGTTAGGCAGGGTCAAGTCAAACTTCATACTCGGGTTTTACTGCCTCGGTCTCGAGCCCAGGTAGAAGCTGTCAGGCCTGGGCAGGCCCTATTCCACCCAAGCCATTGCCACTCCTATTAGGAATAAGGGTTAAGGCTGAGTTATTGTGGTTTAAATGGAGTGGCGCTTCATATGAACCAGGCCCTTGTGAAAGGCTTTGTGGCCTGACCCAATGGTTGTGTGGAGAAAACCTAAATTGTTCTGCTAGTGGCCAGAGCTTCCCTTATGTCGAGTTCTTTACCTAAATTGTCCACTATTTCCACGAGCTGAGAAACCGCTGCCATGAGAAGCTACAAATGTCGCTTCAGGTGGAGGTTGATGAAGAGACAACAAACGTTGTTCATAAAGCAGAAGCTTCGCACGTAATTTTTTTTTTTGAAATAGAGACATCTAAGAATAATCAACGTAATTCTAAGAATGAAATAGTGATTTCTTGATTCTACATGTCAGTGATAAATGACTCATAATCGGGAGGTAAGCCATTAAATGTAAAGAGTGCCAAGTATTCAGAGGAAGTAGGGTCACTAGTGGGTGCTAAGTTTTCAGCTGTTAATGCGAGAAATGTCAGGTAATCAATGATGGAGGAATCACCTTTTCTGATTGTGTGAAGAATGCTTGAGCAATGATTTTTGGGGGGAAAATTTGTTGGAGAAAATAGTCTTAAGTGTAGTCCAAAGAGCTTGAGCAGTGTCATAGAGTTAGTGAGACCATATTGGAGGTGAGGGTATTGATAAGGCAATAGTAGACGAATCTGAAGGAGGTGATGAGGTACTAGCAATAGGGTCATCGTGTTTGAGTGATGCATGGAGAGATTGACCCATTAATGTATCCAAGTAAATCGCACGTGATTGGTATAAATTTAACTTGATTTCTTCATGTTAAATAGTTGTTGTCAAAAGTAATAGTAGTCATGAATTGGTAAGGTTGGTGATTGGTAGTGTAGGGTTTTTATATCCATTTTGGGAGTGAGTTTGAGACTTGTAAGTATGCATGTGTCGATAGACTCAATGACATAATCGAGAGGGATTGAAGAAAATGAAGAATATACTCAGGTGAGTTCTAATACCATAAAAAGAATAAATATGGAGTGTAATTGATATGTTTTTGTATTTTCTGATTATGTTTTACCTGAAGGTGTATAATGAGTGCTAAATGTAGTGCTTTAGCTGATCATATCTAAGAAAATTAATTATAATAAGGTGATAAGATTTAAATCAATAGAATTACAACAAAGTGATAAGATTTAAATCAATAAAAATAAGAAGAGATTAAGGTGAATCTGTGCTAACATTAATATAATTATTTCATTTAATTTTAAAAAATGTGAAGAAGACATGAACTGGAAGAAGTATTTGATATGCTACTCCAAGGTAGATCAATTGTCTCCATTAAATATGGTTTATGTTAGAGCTAGAACATGCAGCCTGAAAACTATGCATACATGTGAGATGAATTACAAGCATATCATTGGATCGAATATAATATGAATGTGATTTGGTTAATCGTTCCAGCCTAGCTGACACTTGGTGATTAATGAAGAAATAGTCAAAAGAAAAGGCATGCCATGTAGTAGTCCACTTTGAACATGGATTCCCATCTCCTCTCTTTCTCTTTAATTGATCTTCAAGAATCATAGATGAAGTAGTCCCACTCTTCTAAATTTAATCCACGCCCTTGTCTATAGTCATTTCTAGTTGGCATGGAAAAGCTCCTCCTATCCATCAAATTTTTACAGTTCTGAGCCGTAAGGACTCCTCTGGATCCCGCAAGCCCCATACTCTTCTTTGTTGTTGCACCACCAATACAGAAGCTGCAAGTTTGGAATCTGATCCGGCTATTAGCTCTCCTACTTCTCCTAACTCCGAATGCTTAGTCCACTTCCCTAGAGCAGATATGAACTTTGAGTCTGCATGATCCTTCCCAACCATAACAAGGTCAAAAGCATTCCCTAGTGTTCCAAGCACTGCCTGAAAATCTCTACCGTCATGCACCACCTCTTCTAGGTAAGAAACACGGGCATTGCACTGCACACCTGACCTGAATTTATCTAAGATTTCAGCATCAAGCGTCTTGCTCCTCGCTGTACCAGATACAATTTCTGTACTAGTTGAACTAGTAAAATGTAGAAGAGTGACTACAACATGAGGATGTTCCAACATGCGTCCAGCATATGCTAGTGCTTCTCTATCATCTGGACCCCCAAAGAATAGCACAGCAACCCGATAAATCAAAGATTCTGAGAGCAGACATCGAGGTCGCTTCTGGTTCCCGCGGTCTATGAGGACCCCAATAGAGCAAGGAGCTTTGTCAAGCACATTCTTGTTTAGTTGCCTATAAGAATGGACCGACTTTAGCTTCATCTTATTGAGGCGCTGCTTGTAAAAAGGGATGATGATAAAAGATATTCTCTGTTCTAAAGCAAGAGAACAGACATCATTGTGCATTGTCTCATAAGGCGAAATGCCTTTATAGCAAGTCAGCGTAATATGACTCTGGTTTTCAAGTTCGAACTTTTTGAACGCATTGAAGATGAGTTCTGATAATGTTGGATTATCAGAAGGCGTTTTCCGTGGCAGATAGGGAATCAATAAGGAGGAGGCTCGCCCGGCAAGTTTAATGAGATGAAGAACAAACAAACTAATGCGACTTTCTTTGGTATTGGAGACATCAAGGAGGGTAAGTATTGTCTGGATATTGTCCAAGCTGTAGATGCAAGCAAGTACTCGAAGTTCTTCATTCCATCGATGATGTTGTATAGTCCTTCTTTTGTAGGCCAGAAACCTTCTTGAGGGATCATACAGGAACTTGATAAGGGGTGAGATTACTCCTGTTACAACCACCACAGAGATAATCATGATGGCAAAACATTCGTCGTTCATGACCTGCACATTGATGCCAATCATCTATATTGACTTAGCATATAGGAGTAGATTCTAGGCATGACCTAGATAAAGCAAACAGTTTCGTATATGAAGAGCATAGCTAAAGTGGATGGATTCTTACATTTTCTGTTCTCCAAACATCCAAAATAAGAAGTTCGATTATGCCTCTGGAGTTCATGATCAGACCTAGAGAGAGGGCATCTCTGAAAGGCGTTCTATAAAGGAGTGGGGGTGCTATTGTTCCTATAAGCTTTCCGATGAAGCCAGCAAAAATGACCAGCACAATCCCACAAACAGTCTTCCACTTCTTTATGGTAAAAACGTTTGTCTTGAGTCCACATAGAGTAAAAAAGATGGGCATGAGCAATACTGATGTGAAGCAATCTAGCCTTTCTACTAATGCAGCTCCAAGAGGTGGTCCATCTGGTATAACCAACCCCAAAATGAAAGCTGAGAGAATAGCATTTATGCCAATTACTTCACCAATGAATCCACAGCACATCAGTGTTACGAGGACTATAAAGACATAAATCTCTTTCACAGGTTTTCCTTCTGGTGTATGTCGAATTGCCCACAAAATAGCAGGACGGATCCCAAATACAATGAAGCTCAGAAGTAGACTAACTGATAGGAAATACCCAATTGACATTTTGACCGATTTATCTATAGTAATCTTGGCCAGTGAATACAGCAACATAACGGACCCATAGATCAGATCGGCAACCATCGATGAAGAACAGGCAAGGCGTCCAATCTCAGAATTCAGGATATTTAGCTCCGCAAGAAAGATAGCAATTACTGGGAACGCTGTCATGGACTGCATTTTCACAATTTTGTGAAGCACATTACACAAATTACCATCCAACGAGAGAAGATGGCAGATTATCAATCTTACACATGAAGCCACTCCAAAAGACATGCAGAGGGCTAGAGTTGCTATAGCAAACACCTGTTTATTCGACTTTAATATGCTTGAGGGGTCAATTTTCACCCCAATGAGGAATATAAAGAGCATCATACCAAACACTGAAAGAGTCTCCAACAAAGTTCTCCCATTTAATGGAAACACTTTCTCAGAAAATGTTGCATTTTGCCCAAGGATCGAAGGACCAAGAAGCAGACCTCCCTGGTGAACAAAAATCACAGAATAATTTTTTTTTTCCCAAACAATGAGGAGTAATATACTAACAATTAAAGCCATCATTTTCAGATTAACAATGATCCGTTCGGTACTACTTGCAGAAGTAATTCTGAAAATGAAAATCAAATCTTTCCTATATTACTTCCTGTAGCTTAAAACAATTTGAAACCAAATGTGAATCGATCTCTCCTTCAAGAGTCAAGCTGGTCACAAATTAGTTAATTACGAATAGAAATTGGAAATGAATAACAAGCATAAATTAAGGTCCAGTCCATAAAGGGTTTCCATATTCAACCCAATTGAATCGTATTCAAGCTTCTATTTGTCAAGAATCAAGCTCACTAACAGATGGATGGCTCAAAATCATATCTTTCACATGCAAAATTGAAAATGCAAAGATCTGTTTGCCTAATCGAAACAACCCGCATAAAGAATTCGCATAAGAACGCGAAGATTATTTACCAGAATCTGAGAAACAATAGAAGGTTGTCCAAAGGGCTTGAGAAGTACGTAAATGAAACGTGTAAAGATGGAAATGAGAGAGAGCTGTAAGAGTAATAGAGGGAAAGAGAAAGAAAGTGGGTCATCACCAAGCCACAATCCTCTGGAGTTGATCCTGCCCACACCATGGCACAAAAATTTGAGGTTGCCAACTCCGACCTCCTCCTTGAGACCAACGCCTATATGTTCATGGAGTTGCATGAACATTGTATCATTCAATTGTGACATGTCCTTCCTTAACCAACATAAAAAACGTTGTCTTTCCAAGGAAAGTAGGAGATGGAGAAGATAAAGAGAGAAAAAGAATAAATGGGTAAGATTAAGAAATCAATGTTGGTTCATGGGTATGGTTCAGACATATTTCCATGGATGATAGTGTAAGAACACTGCCATGCATGTCCCACGTTAATCCCTCCATTTTGTCACATGATCCAAGTAGTTTCAAGGTCCTGCTTGCATGTAATTATTAATTCAGTGAGACTATTGTACTTACTCAAGACATAGACAAGGTTTAAAGAGATTTACAAGGATAATTTAAGGAATAAAAAGCTTCAAGTGGCACCACTTGCCATCTTTCACTTGTAAAGTGGCTAGTATGAATAAATATGTTGCATTAGAAAACAAAAAAAAAAAGGAATTTGTGGCACTTATTCATAATACATAATTAATTCAATTGAGTTTGCATGGCTCTCCGTTGTCCCCTCTTGAATATGGACAAACTTGAGCAATCGCGAGTTTTAGTTTGACTCAGCCCAAGCTTTATAAAATTCATAAATTAATAAATAGGGTTTCACGTTTTGTACTCAACTAATTATTGCTTGTAAAAATGAAATGAAACACAGTGATGGATAAAGGAGGCGGGTGCTTGATAAATTGGAAATTATAGCATCTTATTGTAGTATTATACCAAAGAAAGTTAACTTCAACATCTAACTACAGTACAGCAACTAAAAGATTAAAGCTAGAACAAGTTGTTATGTTGGATACAGTGTTTTAAAACTCAGACCGGTCATCGAACCAGAGGCCTTATTGATTACCGGTTTGGTGTGACGTCATAATTATGCAATAATTATATTTAATTATATATAATATTAAAAAATTAAAAATTAAAAAATAAATAAATAATTTATTGAACCAGTGATCGGACCGGTCCGACCGATCAATTGACCGGTTCTCACTGGTTCAATTAAGAACCAATTTTTAAGGATAAATCGGACCGGATAATCAACCGATCATCGATCAAACTGATCGAACCGGTCAATACGATCCGATTTTCAAAACAGAGGTTAGAGAAGAACATCATGTCAACGTTAACTTAAATAATGTTGTTTAACTTATGCTTAAGTTGGTAATAAATAAGTCCAACATAATAATGGCTTACTATGCAAGTCCGACATAATAATGGCTTCTTCTGCATAGTACTACTATACCGTATTCTAGAATGTGCATTAAAGATGGGTTACAAGGGTATGGGAATATGAATGGCTTCTTGCACGTCCATAATGAAAAACGAGATTGTCCCATCAAGTTTTGCTCCGCACAAGAAGTTAATGCACTTGTGAGAGAAGGACCAGCCTCTTTTACTTGACCCACCCTATAAAAAGGGTATGCGATCCTCTGTATCACTAATTTTGACTTAATTCTGTGTCATTTTATTCTAGCCATCTATTTATGTGAAACTTGTGTCATTCTATCCTAATTATTCGTTTGTGTGACCCTATATAAATAGATGGCTAGGATCGAGTGGCCAAAATTGGTGGCACAAAGAATTTGAGGGATACAAAAAGGAGCAACAGGGAAAGTCACACAAAGACAATACCAAAGTAATGAATGTCTACATGTTGACTTTGACCACAGAGCAATCTCCTTCAGCCCCTCTTCTTTGACCATTTCAAACTTTACATTACTACTTTCGGTGTTCTCCGCCTCACCCCGCGCGTCTCCTAATCCTACTCCTCCTAACCGGGCAATCCTCCCCGTCCCCGTGGCATCTGCAAATTGAACATTGCAAAACTTATTATTCAAAACCATGTAAGAATATTTTTATTTGACGTGACATTCTCTATTTATTTATTTTTTGAATAGGCATTATCTATTTATTTAAACAATCCGTTGATTATGAAGAATCTATATAATTTTATTTTAGTTCTTATATTTTAAAAATTATTACTTACAATATTTCTAATATCATTTTCCTATTACACAATTCATTCCATTATATTTTGTCGAGTTTTTGTTTGTTCTTGATTTTAAAATAATATTGTATTGAAATTTAAATTTGTTAATATGTTTAAATATACAAATTGATGAAATATTATTAGACCCCATTTTCGGAGCCCAACTTTTAGAATCCTGGACCTTGTACTTGAAACCTTGAAGGGTCATTTGTTGTCATTTTACAATGGTGGTAAGCGCACACTAATCAATCACCAAAATCATAAATTGACTTCTTCAAAGAAAATGTAACTTTAGGTCTCTAATTTGATTTGAAGAAAGAATCGCCTCAAACGGAGTTCTACAACTCAAGATATGCTTAAAAAGCCTAAGTGTGCTCATACCCCAAACAAGCTCTCCTAACCGACCTCTCACTTACTTTAAT
>JANITX010000211.1:8948193-8962541 GCA_027564395.1 Erythroxylum ulei
AAAATCCAAAACATTAAAACTCACTTACCTTAAATCTTCACCCAACCAAAGGGTTTCTTGGCTCTAATAGAAGCTTGGACCTTCCTCTTCCTTTTTCTCTTCTTGCTCACTCTCAAAATCCCTCTTAAAGTTTAAGAAAAAATCAAAACTTAACTCAACTCTCTTTTCTTTCCTCCACCTACGACTCTCCCTCTCTTCTCCTCTCTAAATTTCGTTTTCCCTCTCCTCTAATACAAGACAAGCCTTATTTCCTCTCTTTTATACCACTTATGAGGCTAAAAAGTCCATATTACCCTTACTTAAAAGCCTAGGAACTTAAATGCTTAAGTGACATGTCCAAAATGCCCTTAATGTAACTTATCCCTTCTAACACTTCAATTTAATCACTTATGCCATTTAACCTTATTAACATTAACATGCCAATTAATTCCAACACAATTAAATCTTGCTAGACCCCAAAAACATTTAATCATGCTTAGTCGAATAATTAAAAAAAAAATCAGAGGCCAACAAATATTGTAGAGCACTTCATATGACAATTAAACAAAATTATGGAAAATAAGTTATAAATTTTAAAAGATCATGACTAAAATTAAAAAAGAAGTTTTTATTTGTCTATCTATTTAAAAAGACTTTTGGTAGCATTTGGTTACCTACCAATCAGCTATTTTTTATTTGGTTGGTTGTTTTCAGTCAAGTAGCTAATAAAGTTGTTTAGAGATCGGCTGATTGAAGATAAACAGCCAAAAATAAAAACGCTCTTATATAAGAGTTTTTCATCCACCGGCCAAAATTTCAACCATCAAAAGCTAATTGTACCCTTTAAAATCTATTGCTAAGTTATGTATGTTTTGTTGTTTAAATTGTATTCTTGATTAAGTTGCAATTAAGTACTACACACGCCATATTTTTGTTAGTTCTAATATACAACAATTTCTAGTAAGTAGAACAACTTAGTTGAGGTTCCTAGATACCTATGTTTTAGGAACAATATTTGTTCTTATAATTGTTTTATGCAATTATAGGTTAGAAATAAAATGTTGACCTTAAATGAAAATAAAAATAGAAAGAGTTGCATAAATTTCTCATAGATGAAATAATACAGGTGAATATAACTCCTCTAAAATCTATATTCTTATAAGAATATTCAACAAAATTCTAAGATATATAATATTCATATCCTTATAATTTTTTTTTAAAATCATATCCTCATAAGTTATTTTACACATCAATATATAATACTAAACAGTTAATTTTATTAAATATCTTTAACAAACAACTAATACAATCTGTTAGTCAAATCAGTTGATATAATCAGCTATCCGCTAACAGATAATATACTAACCAGAATCTTAAAACTTTTAGGTGCATTGTGTCAATTGGTTTGGTAGAAATACATTACATTTGTTGGAGTCAAACATTTAAAACATTACGCTTTCATATGACTGCACATGACATTCTATCTATATAAAAAAAAAAAATCTTAAATTAAAATAAATTAAATCAACATATGGTATCAGTGATTCAGAATTGATTTGGAGCTTGGGTTTCAGCTTAGGCCTCAAAACAATAAAAAAGAATCAACCTTTTCGGGATTAACAATAACAGCCCCTAACTATATCTACAAATTTGCCAAATTCTCTTTGCAAGGAAATATACATCAAACAAACAAACAAACATTGCTTCTTAGTTTCCGTTGATCTGATGAAACTAGCCCTTCTTGTTCTTTTAGTTATGTGCATTTTTGCATACTTCAGCATCGCAATGGCTGGAGTAACATGTCATCTCTTGGTTCTTCCTTGGTCCTGGAGAAAACGTTGTCCGTAGATTGACTAACGTACGATTCCATTGGATTTCCAAATCCTGAAAACCCAAAACTCCCTGGACTCTGCAACATATCAAATGTAAATGATGTCTCTCCTTCAGAGATGGTTGGTGGACTCCTATTGTAATTGCTAGCTGCTGGCCTTATTGCCATCGAGCTGCTGCTCTTGCCGGTGGTGTTACTGCTGTTGTTTTCAGGAAACACCCTATTGACAGAATGACTGGAACCGCGAGCAGCTGGAACGTCATGGTTGTGTTTCCCTTCGTAGGTTGTGATCACTGCCCTGAGATCATGGGATGCTCTTTCAACATGTTTCCTCACAGGACACCCTGGATGTGTACACTTGTAGTAGCTCCTGCAAAGGAATAATGAATGCCAAGGATTAGAGGATAAAATATATAACTGTAAGACCCAAAGAAACAAAACATTGAAGCTTGGGATTCAATTTGAAGCATGTTGCACTGATAATGTAAGACATTTCCCGCATTAATTTGGAATTGGATGTTTATAAACTATAAAGGAATCGAACCTTGGTAAAAGCCTAAGCCTCTGTTCTGATAGAAAGGAACTTTAAAAGCAAACGATTTTTACCTTGGATTTGGATTTCCCTTCACCACTTTCTGCCCATATTTCCTCCATCTATATCCATCATCAAGAATGTCAATGTCACTAGTAGTTTGAACCACGACTCTTGGCTCTCTCACTGTCCTGCTTCCTGGTGCTGAAATCCCTTCATTTTCACCCTCTCTTTTCCTGAGATACAAACAAGCAATAATTTCAGGACCAACGGTCGGAAAATTTTACACTCTAGGATTGATTTTTATCAGAACTTACCGTCTTTTAGCTTCAGGTTCGTCTTCATCAAAGTCATCACCGCATGATTTACTCTCCTGTGAATCAAAATCATCATCCCCAATTGAGATACAGGAGTTCTCAGGTGTTTGAACAGAGTACATATGTCCACTACCATGAGAGGCAAATGACTGATCTTGAATCTGATTCATTGTAGAATTAGGAGCTTGAATTGGATATCGAGAAGAAGCTGATGAGGATGATCTTCTAGTGGACTGAGGCTTTGGATGGTTGTGACTGCCCTTGTAAACTATTTCAGCAATTTGCCCATCTAAAGACCTCTCGACTTTCTTCTTTGTTGGGCAATTGGGATATGTACACTTGTAATAGCTTCTCGGATTTTCACTTCCTTTGACTTGTTTTTGACCATATTTTCTCCAGTTGTATCCATCTTCCGATCTTTTCTGCTCTCTAACAGACTGATACTGCTGTTGCTGATTTCCATAATCACACTGAAAACCGTTGCTGGCTTGATTGTTCATTTGGGTTGCAGCAATCTCAGAAGTGAAGCTCTGGATCGAGGAGTGTTCTTGTTTAATCCCACTTTTAGGTTCTTGGAAACTCCATGGTTGCTGCTGTTCCGTGAAGAACATTAGAAAGAAACAAAGGACGATAAACAGAACATTAAAAAAAATTAAGGAAAACCGAACGAGACACAAATAACAGCAGCATTTTACGCTATAATATGCACACGTACAGATTGAAAAGCAGCATTTGAGGATTGTAACATTGCTGATGAGGTTTTAAAAGCCCTTTCCGGTGGCTGAAAAGAGAAATCAGAGGAATATTTATCATCTTTCTTGAGACTTTGCTGGTATTGAGCTGAATCCTTCCTCCAGTTGAAAGCCTGAGCAGCATATGTCCCAGTTGTTGGAGATGGTATAATCTGTTATACCAAAAAAAAAAAAACAAAAAGGAAACCAATGAAACATACCAATCAAATGTTTCCATCCAACCATCAACGCACCTAAACATAGAACCTTTCCATTTCTCGCATAACTAAACAGACAGGAAAGATGCGAAAATTAATCATCTTTCTCTCGAAAGCCATCTTAAAAGATTCAAGTCCAACAAGAAAAGCAACTACTTACATTAGAAGAGGGATTCAACAAGACAGGAGAGTCTAACAGCTCAGTAGGGCTTAAACCGGGTGGGATAGCGAAGTAAGAAGAAGGAGAAACAGGAGGCGGAGAGAGGGGCAGAGAAGGTGGTGGGGTAGACTTAAACTTAGGAACACCACTCCCAATTCTCTCTGCAATTCGATCAGACAACCCACGTCTCTGCTGATTACCAGTTAGCATATTGTTGCTGGGTTCATCGTTACCATAAGCAAGGAGGTCGGAGAAAGAGGTGGTGGGAGACTTCATGAAGGACGAGTGAGTGGAAAAACTGAAACTTTGAACGGGTGGGTGTGAGTTGGCCGAGGTATCTAAGCTCCCAGAAGAAGAAGCCATGACGAGAGCGAGAGAGAGAGAGAGAGAAGGTAAGGTTTTTCCTCAAAGGAAGTGAAGCTGTTGTTGTTAATAACGAAGGATGAAGAGAGGATGGTCAGGTTTGAACTGAGATTGATGTTGGGGTTGCAGGTAGGTTCCAGGAAGCTTACATGGAAATGGTTGACCGTGGACTATTTAATAAGAAGCTGCAAGTCCGCCAACTTTTTACATTAAATTATCTATGAATATCTTACACGAGACCTAAGGAAGTTTTTGTATATAATAGTAGAAAGGGACCAGAACCATTGTGTCGCGGGGCTTTAAATTAGGTGTGACGACGATGAGTAGGAAAGGACGATTATCTTTATATAACACAAATAATTTATTAATAGAATTTTAAATTGAGTTTAAATCTCAACACAAATAATTAAATTTTTACTTGAGATTCAATTAAATTTGAAATTTATAAAAATTTTCTTGGTCAAAACTCGTGGCTTTGACTGGATGGCGGCTGTGCTGAAATAGATACATACGTAGCGAGTACGTACACTTTTATCCATTTTCTTTTCATTGGTGGGCGGACGCGCTCTCTGCTCTGCCCTTTTTTGCTTCTTTCAGTTCAACCCCCTCTACTTTTTTTGGTATCGATCATTTTGATGACCATGAACTAAATCTAAGCCAGATTCCGCGCAAGTCGCAAGGGACAATGTTTGCTCCTCGGAGTCTTGCTCAGTACCATATTTTATAAAAACATATACATATTTATAGAATTAAACAAATTATCAATTATATATAATAATTTATAACTTACCTATTTTAAATAAATTATGTAACAAATAAACAATTTATTAATTGTTATATTTAGACATTTTTAAAGTGGTTTTTGCAGTAACCGGCGAATTAACAGAAGCACCAAAACTTGAACGTATGTTGGACTCTGATGCTTTCTATTACAAGTGGTCACTTTTAGAAACATGAAGAAATACCATTAACTAGGGTTGTAGCCAAGGACAAATGGCTGGGTTGGCTCATCCCATATTAATTTTGGATTCTAGAAGATGGCTCTGCTTTCCTAGTCCTACCGTGTCGAACGGGGCACTATGTCTGCTGTCTGCGGCCTTGTCATACGTGATTTGACTTTTTTTTCCCGACAGAACATATATTTATTTTAATTAATTAGTTCGTCCCTTATTTTATTAAATTTAACTAATTAATTCTTTCCTTATTTTATTAAATTTTATTTATATATTAAAATTAACTTAAACAGAATTAGAATATCATTTTTGACAAATAAGATCTGATGCTTCACAGAAGCCTCTTAAGGAGTTGGCTTTTAAGCTTAAAGCTATGTTTAATTAAGATTTATTAATAGAATAAAATGAAATGTAATATTATTTTATTGTTTGAGATAAGGGTTTATGATATAATGAAATAGAACGAAAGAAGAAAGTTTCATATTATATTTCATTACATCTTAAATAGTAAAAATGAAAAACCTTTGACTTGATAAATTTAGAATAAAATGTAAAATAATAAATAACTTTACGCTATATTATATTATAGCTTCTTCGTCTAAACAATATTTCACTGCATTATATTATAAACTCTTCTATCCTTTTCAAATAATAATTTTTAAATATTACATATATTTAAGTTTTATTTTATTATAAATCATTTCATTTTATTAAAAATTTTACGTCCAACCTAACATAAGAGATCACATCACAAGTTAGACAGAGCTAAAAGGTGAAATAGAATGTTTCAAACTGAAATTCATTTTTTTCCCAATAAATATGCATGTAATTCTGTACATTATGATTACAAAAGATTGTGGCCGACCTTAGTTTGAAAAGATCAAACAAATAACAATGAAGCAGACAATAATGTTATTTGTCACGCGGTATTTACTAGTGGAAGCTTAAGATAAAGACAAATATGGAGAAAATGCTCGGGATTCTTCAAGTTGTTCACGATCCAGGAAAATGGTATCTCCAATTTTGGCTCAATACCTTGAATGCGGACAAGTTTGATTTCAGCATCACCACCTTTTCGGCAGGACTCAGCAATTTGACATGATGTTTCTTTCTCCTCTTTTGCTTTTCTTAAGCTAATCGAATCTTCTTCTGGAGCATTCTGTTTATCCTCATCATCCTCCAGACCACATGGTTCCTCATTTAACATGGAATTTCCGTTAAAAAATTCTGGTAGAAGGGTTTTAAGTGCATCAAGCAAGGTGAAGCATCTACCTGCAGCACAAGCTCAATGTATTATTTAAAACTGACGTTAAAACAGCACAGGCCTGGCTCATGGTTGTGCTCTTAGGGATTTTATAAGCTTCCAAATCTTACATGTCTCGAAACGCCCGTTGTAAGGATGATCACATTAATAGACAACTGTACCGTAACCTACTAATCATGGAATCCGTATATGCCTATAAATTACATCTATATAAGATGGGTGACTTTTCCCTTGAATTTGACAAAAGAAAACAAAGGGGCAAAAGTCGAGCTAAATCTTTTTGTATTAGTGAAACTTGGCAAACTCCTCACGGTAAAATTCACAAAAGTATTACTAACCTTCTTCTTTCAAAAACTCAACAGGGCGGTTTACATAAGAGATTTTATCCCAACTGTCAATATTAGGCACATCTTCCAAATCCTCAAATTCTGCGCTCACAGTCCAAATATATAATCGCACAGGAACTTTACCTGATACCATGTGGAAAAGTGAACTTTAATACAGTGCAAAAAGAAGATATTTTTATTTCCATAACCAAATTCTGTAAATTAGTCCCAAATGACATTTTTCTGCTCCATATAAAATGAAGAAAAGTCAATATTAATTCATATATTTATCTAAAATACTAGCGTTTAATACCATGGTATATATCCTTGCAAATTCAAATATGAAGACGGCAAGCAGTGAATTGTTAACTACTACCATGAAATAGTAAAGCTCTCAAGCAGTTGCATCCAACAATTGTTGCAAGCTTCAAAATGGAGGTTGAAATTCAAAATCAGGCAAGAGCACGACAGCAAATATTCTTTATGCATTGTTTTAACTTAACATTAAGATAGTAACCCAACTTTTTTGACCAAAATATTCTGCCGCAGAGTATTCCATTCCATTTCAAAACTTTCAAGATATGAGCTTCAAAAACATATCTTCTTGGTGCATATCATTCATATAGACCTTCATTTTAATCTAATATAATTCTTATGCATAACTCTTTCATTACGTATAAGTTTGCTCACCTGCTTTAACTTGTCCAGCTACATCTACCTCACTGGTTTTGGGGGATTTTGGTTTGCATAAATCCAGGTCCAAAGTATATTCATCCTCTACTGTTCCAAGCCTAAGCTTTGAAGATGCACGTAGGTAAGCTTCTAAACTACCTGACCAAAAGCAAGACTTAAAGTTCAGAAATGAACAAGTTTAAGAAGCCACTAAATTCCAAATTCGGATAACTGAGCCTATGAGGTTGAACAGGCTCAAGGAAAGTGATGGTGCAACAAGAAAAGGGTATATTACATCACAAAATTATAGGCACTACCATGAAATAAAGCATTGATGGGTGAGGAAGTTCATAATGCTGCATCTGTGATTGATCCAAACACTGGACCGGCAATAGCAAGAAGGATTATGGCATCTTCAGTCCAGTTTGTTGGAATAAAGTTAACACATGTGACATACCACACGGGAGGTGGGTGTCAAATCCTATATCGGAAAGGATAGGAAAGGTGGAAGCCTTTATAAGCTTATGGAAAAGACTACTAATCAACTGCCTAACTAACTATTTTCGGGACTATAGTTCTCTTAAACCCAAATGGAAGTTGTTATTGAGCCAAATTGAAAGAGGGAAGTGGATGTCAAATCTCATATCGAAGAAGAAAGAAATGTGGAATCCTGTATAAACCTATGGAAAAGACTACTAAATCAACTACTTTCAGACCTGTAGTTCTCTTAAACCCCAAAAGAAAATTGATGTTGGATCAATCGGGACTTGGGGCACTACAACACATTATGCTTAATCAAATACATATGGTAAACTTATTCATATCAATTCAAATCAATGAGTAAACATACCATTCATTACGGAACGCCATAATTCCAACTGATCAGATTGAGACATATGCATGACATTCTTGCAATTTCCATTAATTATATAATCTGCCTGGAGACATGTTTGGGTAATTCTTAGAAAAGGAAATAATGAAACATAAACTTTGCACTGAAGAGTAATCTTGTGGAATAAAAAAGGAACACAGAGATAATAAATAAAAAAGGTTCACCAAGATGTACTGATACAAAATGCATCCCATATCAACAATCCATAAAACCACATGATCATTGGAAAATGCATATATCCTTCTAGAGTTTATAACTTTTATCTTCTACTTTGAAATGTCAATGTTTGAGCTGAAGCCATGCTAGATTTCCTATACTTCATGTCAGCATATGCAGACATTTTGTCTAATTGTCAAGAAATGCCAAGAAGTCTCTGCTTATTTGTTCTGTGAATGATCATGAATGGAAAACAAAGTAAAAACAAAGAAGAATTGTGGTTAGCTCTGTGAAGACAGAAATGAAAATATTCCTGGACATCAGATAGGAAAAGATGATAAGGGTTACTTGGATTTTGCTTCTATTAATAACTAATACTAAGTGTGTTAAAGAAAACTAATGCAACACAAAAAAAAAAAAAATCCAATTCTCCAACTACCATGACACTGGATAGTCTCTCTAAATTGATGAAGGCTTAACGAAAAAATTTGCTCAAGGCGTTACTTGTGAATGCAAACCCAGAGCTGTTAGCCTCATTAGAGCTTTTCCAATCCCAGATGCTTTCACAGTAACTACTGGACCAATTCTAACCAAGTCTCTGAACACCCACATAATTCAAAACTAAAAACAATATCTCTTTAGATTATCCCACTATTTTAAGGATTAGATAGCAGATAAGAGAAGTATATTACAGTCAATATAACCCATAAAGCCTTAACAAAACAGTAAAGGTTGTAGAATGGTAGTGCACTAACCTCTTTCAACGAATTGATGAAGTTCCACTTCACAGAGTCCTCACCTTCATAAGGCATCAATAAGTTGTTAGGATACCCTCTAAAATGTACCTGCAGAAGGTTAAATGTGAAGCTTAAGCGCTTGGAACTTGACAAATACGAAAAGACCAAGTTGCACTAGAACCTGAACCACTGTGGGGTTCATAATGAAATTCCAAAAGGAGAAGGCGAAATAGAGAAAATTTGAAAGGAGGAAAACAAATACCGTTAAATTCCAGGGTCTCTCAGGTTCATGACAGAGAAGATCAAAAAGCACACCAGTAGGTACATACCATTTGAGGGGCAATCCCTTGTAATCAAACCATGGAGTGTCCACACCTGGTGGAAGAGCCGAAGCGAAATGGGGCTTTACAAGGGGAAGTAGCAGCGGCAGGTACCCTATTCTCGGCGCTAACACAAGCGCCGGCGCCGGCGTCGGCATCGTCGTCACCTCCGACTCGTGGAGGTGGATCTGCAGCGGAATTGCCCCCTCCCACACGTAACTTTGCCCTTTCATCTTCCCAATTCCGATGCAATTCAACTAATCAATGGCTAGGGTCCCAACAGACAAGACTTGACCTTGGAACTTGGATTGAATAACTCACCAATATTATTATAATGTAGGCAAAAGAAGTGGACTCCAGTTCCTTTCTGTTCTCTATTTTATGACAATTAAATTTAATATAAATTAATAATTTAATTACAGCAATTATCTTTTCAAAAGCATCCACAGAAAATATTTCTTCAAAAATTAAAATTTCCAAATTTTTACCTTTTTCTTTAATTTTGATTCCTTAAATAATAAGGTATGGAAATAAGCAACCACTTTATCACTTTATGTAGTTATTTATATAATTTTAGCCGAAAATGTTAACAAATAAACAAAAATATTTTTGGTTTTCGTATAAATAATTCCATTGACGAATGTTTAATTATGCCTTAGTAATCACTGTTTTATTTATGATTACATTATATTATTATTATTCATGGAAAGCAATCGATTAATATATAATAACTATATACAGGTTCAATTTCTTTTTTTTTGGGAAAAAAATGTACAGGTGCAGCCTAATAGTTGCTTCCAAGGCAAAGCTAACATCTTAATGATTCCAGCGGCCAACTAGACAGATCCAAAGGCAACTGTCCAAATCTATGTTCTAAGAAATATAGCAAGCGATGTAGATAACTGCATTTATATATAAAAAAAAATTAAAAGGAAATTTACAACAAACATGTAGGTAAAAGGTCCATAACAGCCATGACGAGTAGCTTTCACGGACTTAAAATGCGAAGATTGTTGCTAAGGAAGTTTTTCTCCCAAAATCTACATGGATACGGTACAGAAAAACTAAAACTAACTCTTCAACCATCATCTCCTAAGTGATGTTTCAGATGGAAAATTAGGTCAAAAGATTTATTTTCAGCTATTTCTTGGCATAACTGATAGCCATTGGATTTTGAGGAGTAATTTTGAAACCCTGAAGGGCTTGCATTGCCATGGAGGACTGCACGTCATCTTCAAATTCTACAAATGCAATACCAGGCTTTGCTTCAATCATTCGAACTTCTCTAAAACCAGGGTATTGTTGGAAGAGCACTTGCAACATCATGCTAGTAGTTTCATGGGGCAAATTCTGTATAAACAGTATATTGTTTGGTGGAACTGACTCTTGTGGACCCTGATTTGCATGGCGGAAAGAACTCTGCAGATGAAACAAATGCTCAGTTGATATAAGCAGCAGTTGATAACCAGATTACTGGGAATACATGCTTGGATTCTTTTGAATCCTTAATTTCCCAAGACAGCAGGTTAAATCATGCCGAAAATTTTAATTTAAATGATACAATGAATAATCTTGGATGACATGACCAATTGACAAGTCCACGAGGAATAAAAGAGAAAGCAAATTCAAGAAAATTGTCCAACTTACTGGCGCGCCATTACTCTCAGTAGTTGCACCATTAGCTGTTGCCGATTGCTGCCTTTCTTCTGCATATTTCTTTCTTTCCGCTGAAGATGTAAAAACATGTGTAAACCATTGTGCCAAAATACCAAGAAGCTAAATCATCTGAAGGAACAAAGTCATTTTATCCTCTATGGTGGTGAGTAGTTGTCAGAACAAGAGGCTGTAACAGTAAAGTTCCTTTACATATAACAAAAGACTGCCCAATAAGTTCTCTATTACATTCCCTATTCTGTCAACAATTATGATAGTAGATCCATGGGCTAGATCGCTAGACTTAAGCAAGTATTAATTATTTTCATTTGGTTTATTAGCCTTGTAGTATAGCAAACCAAAACTACAATTCTTAGTTCATCAATATTGTTAAAACATAATGCTTGATATGGAAACTCTAAGTGCAACACTAAATTTAATCACATGACGGGCTTGTTTCCTGCACCCATATAAAGTACTCGGAGTTACTGTCAGGAAATGGATTGTCAAATAACAATGTTAAAACAAGATCATCCACCATGATGGTGTTTGCAGCTCTACTCATTAGCCCTTTCCAGAAAGAATTCATAAACTGAATACCTATATTCAAGTTCTATTTAGAGTTCCATTAGTAGCTTAGATTTGCAAAACTTACACAAACAATTCATGAAGCACTAATTTTCTACAACAAAACAAAACAGGCAAATTTATCCCTTCTAAGATTTATGAACTTTAATCTTGCAAATAAATCCTAATTAATGACTATTCACCTTTCTCTTCTTGTTTCCTCTTCTTCTTTGCATTGGGATCATATATTCCTTCCAACTCTGCAAGGCAATCAGACTTTGTTTTGGCATACTGGATCCGCTGTAAAGACGAAATACGCAACAAGAAAATTAAAGAAGAAATGCAGTAAGATCCCAATAGATGCATGGTTAATGTGCATATAGATCTAGAATGACATTCATTAAGACTTCATTATTTTAGGTAAAGCCAATCAGATGTCTTTTATGTGAATTAAAAGAATATAGTTCTCTGTGCTCTTTCAGGACACCGTTGTACCACTATTCTATTATACTCTTTAACATACAATAGTTTATGCAGGTCATCGATAACTTTCCTTCTCTTGCTTTATCAACCTTTTAAAAAAGACAGGAAGACAATTTGTACTTTATTTCTTATCCATTTCCATGGGAATATGATGATATTTGAGCATCACCATGGTAAAAAATTTTCAAACATGAAAGCGCAGGTTGTATGCTGCTATACTTAAGGTTCTACTGCCATCTACCAACTGTATTTTAATTTGTATAGAAAAATAAACTTGTGCCCAATAAACAGAACGAACTTCAATTTTTGATTTAAGTAAAGTTGCAAACTATGGCTAAGGAATTTGGAGACCCATGAATCACGCAAGTCCACCAATGAGATAGGAAACCAGAAAATGGGAGCTCCCTGTTGTGAAACAGATGTAACCAGAGGACATACTTAAAAACAATAAGTGATTAAATGGAACTGATTTGTACCATAGGTTTGTCATAAAAGGGAAAGCCCTGCATTTGTCTCACAGCATTACTGGCAGCCGTCAATTCACTAAAACAAACCCATGCTTGCCCTCGAAGTTTTGGAGTCTTCAAAGCAACAACATCCAGAATCCTTCCATATTGAGAGAACAAACAATAAAGGGATCTCTTCAATTCTGCCAATGATAACAATAGACAGTGCAGCGTGTCACCAGTCATGCTAGATGCTTATGAATGTAAAGGAAATCAAAAGATGTACAAAAGTAACAGAGTCGTAAAATTCCCATTTCTCCATAACATCAACCGAAAATACCCAACCAAACGATTTCCATAAAACGAAAGGAATTATATGAAACAAAGCAATGGGATTAACAAGTATTCTCTCAAAAAAATCCAAACCCAGATAACAATTACGGAAAATATAATTACAGAGCGAATGCAAACAGTGTTAACTAAAAGCACGAGAATTAGGGTTAAGTGGGCATAGAGTAAATGTAGTGTATTCGCGAGAAACAAAGAGAATTGCAGGAAAAGAAACCTTCTTTCTTGATCTTCTCGTTGAGGTTCTTAATGTAGATGGTTTGGTTTGGAGGAATATCACCTGTTAGCATCATCCTTCCTTTTGCCGCTGAACACTCGCGCAGAGACCAAGTGAAGACAGCAGTAGACCAAAGAAAGAAGGTAAAAGAGACGCTGTGCGACTTGTCTTCTGCAACGGATCGTAGCCCTAAATCTACAAAATTGAGCTTCTAGATCCAACAAGCAGCTTTTAGGCCCAAACCTTACCATCCTTTAAGTCCATCGTTATCAATATCAACTGAGAGTTGGATTCGTATTTGATTATTTTGATATTCATTTTACACTCCTCCTATTTTACACTAATTATTATTTAATCCTTATGGATTAATTATTTTCCTCTTTTATTCTTAAATTTTTTAAAATTTAATTAGACCTCTTCATTTTCTTTCAAAGCTTTTTAATTAAAAACAAAGTTATTTAAAACATATATCTTTACAAACCTATTATTTTAAAATGTAAGAGAATCAAAATTATTATCTACCAATCGATTAGACCAAAATCACACAATATTAATAATGAAGGCAACTCAAAAGAGAATGTTGCTTTCTTTCATAAACGAAACGTCTACTACAGCTTTTAATGTTTTTGGTTCAGTTCATTACGTTGAATCAACCAGATACCATAGCATAGTTGGCTAACTGTTTTCAATCTTTATCTCCAAACGTTTTGGCTCAAGCGAAATCTGTCCCTAACGGATTTCCACAAAACAATCTTATCGCCTAAAGTGCAAAAAGGCATGAGTTCCTGATAATTTCTTGTCACTCTTCCTTCTTTCTCTTATCCAATAGTATAAACAGATACAGGAGACCACGCATTAGTAGTCTAGCCATTAAGAAGAGCCAACCCAGTTTTCTTAAGTCGTATGTGAAACTACAAGGTAAAGAGGATATTTTGTGTTGGTTGGTTAAGAAAACCCTATATCATAAAACTTAAATCTCTCTCTCTCCAGCAATCTTATCAAATATGCTTGACCTTGTAGTAGTCCCAGAGAAAACACTCCCAGCAATTCATTTTATAGGCAAGGAATCCTCTTCCGGCCAACTAAAAAGGTTGCAATACGGGATTATGGATCGGCGGATTTGCACATAACATAGGTCATTGTACAGTTGTTGAGGCAGAACTGTGGGGGGTCTTTACAGGGC
>JANITX010000211.1:9065847-9078701 GCA_027564395.1 Erythroxylum ulei
AAATTAATATCAAAATACGACAAAATACTGGCAAAGTGCAAATTATGAAAGTTCGGTGTAAGGAACCAAATTAAGCAAAAAAAGTATCAGTTAGGAGTCAACTAGTGCATAAATAAGTAAGAAAATTAGGCCAATTTATAGTATAAACTTGGTTCAATCAGAGGCTTTTAGCTTTGTGAAGGTATTCGGAAACAGATAAATCATTTTTCTTGAGTTCTTGTAACTCAATATTAAGTTGCAATTGCCTATTTTGAGAGACTGCTCCAAATGTGTGAGCTAACGCTTGCCAAACAGCAAAAGAAGAATCAAGACCAATAATATAGGGAAAGACTTCCTCGGTGAGAGAAGATAGAAGCCATGAAAGAAGCATCTGGTCTTTACTAAACCACTCTTCGTAGGCAGGATTCGGGACTGGTTGAGAGGGATTGGTGGAGGACGGAAGAGTTTTAGGTGGTGGTGGACAGGTGCCATCAATGAACCCATTCAGCTTTTGGTAGTTTAACAGTGGGGAGAATTGAGTTTTCCAAGATAAATAGTTTTTGGTGGTCAACTTAACAGAAAAGGCATGATGGATATTGGTGGGGATGGGAGCAGACTGGTTTGTTACGACTAACTGGTTCTGTGTTTTGGAGGGGTTCATGGTTTATGAAGGGAAGATAGATCTTTATGGTCGTGGCTCGTGGCTTTCTTCGGCAGTTTTGTTAATTGTGTTTCTGGGCTCTGTGTCACTGTCAAGAAAGGTTTATGACTTAGAGACAACGTTCTGGGGTTGAAAAAAAAGAAAGCAATCTATGACTCTGATACCATGTGATTGTAGAAAGGCAAGAATTGATTACTTGTATTATAATAGTGAAACGTATATATACAAGTACAAGATTACTTTGGATAACACTAAAATACTAGTTTGAATCTATCTAACTACCTGTGTACAAGATAAAGAAGAGTTTAACATACACAGAAATATATCATGTACAGGATAAGGATAAGAGGTTTAAATGAGATAAACTATATCACTAACACGTTTAACTCGAGCTTTTTCAACATGAATTTAAGTTTTCAGTTTTTCTCTACTTTGTCGCTAATATATTTTGAAGAAGTAAAGATAAATGTTTGTGAGGAGATTACGTAGCTTCCATTTCTTCAACAGCAGTTTTCTTCTATTGTTTGATTGGAGGGACCTATTCTATTATATCAAACTCAATAAGAAAATCCACAGCTTCTAATTTTGACCATTCTATTGAATTAGCGTCTTTTGAACATAGCATGGTTTACAAGTGGCGTTAATTTCACCTTGAAAATGTTATTCCCAAAAGTTCCAGGCCAGAGGACAATGAAGTACGATACGTGCTTGAAACAGTAAACTTCAGTCTTTAACCAAGAATTTTGTTGGGATAACAAGGCAAACCTGAAGAGTTCAGATCTTCTGTCCAATATTATGGTGTCTTATTGTGTCCAATAAATCTCAGCTGTTTATTTATGTGGGTTCCACATGGGACCTACGTGGGACCCGCAAAATAAATGACTGAGATTTCATGAGACAGAATAAGACAGAATAAAACTGGACAGAGGATCTGGTCTCAAACCTGAATATTTTTCGACTTAGGGACAAACAGTTTTTCATTTTGCGATAATAAGTTGTTTTTTTAATTATTTTTTGGGTGATCATTTCACAGAGTTCATAAGCTGTATATAGGGTAATTGCAAATAAGTTGGCGAGAATATAAACTTAATTAATGCATTCTGAATTTTCTATTGGAATTTAGTAACCATTTCAAGTTTAGTAGCACGTTGTAGTTTTGTATAAAGCTTTGCAATTGGGATTTGGCTTAGTCAGTGTCGTTTAGCTTTCTGATGTATTAACAAATGCATTAAGGAATAATCTACTCTAGAATTGTAGTGGCTAGCTAGACAAGATTTATATATAAATTGTTCTGTATGTATATAATATATATATTGTATCTGTATTAAACGCCGGCATTAATCAAGAACATGATAAGAATCTCACGGCAAGAGAGTCATTTGAAAAATGTCACATCACCCTCTACTCATATGCTACTTGTCTTAGTCCTACAAGGCAACTATCGCCAAACCTAAGAATCTCAAGGTGAACATTATTGGTTGCCATCGAAGGTAATACGAGTTGACACGTTAACGAACCCCATGCTTGGCAAAAACAGTACCTGCTAAAAACTGCTTACACCAGCTCAATATTTACATAAACAGTGTCTTTTTGAACTGATTGTTTGGGTATCAAATCAATCAGACCGCCTTCCTCTTAATTTCCGGATGATTTAATTAAATTAACAATTCCATCCACATGTTAAAGTTGAAACTGGTCTTTCCGATTACGTACGTAGCTAGCCTGCAGCCTTTTCACATTAAGGCTAGCCTCCATAAACCTCTATATATACCTCCCAGAAGTAATATGCCCTTCACAACAGTAAACACAGACTACTTGGTATTACAAAATCAAAACACAAATTCAGAATGGGCAATAGATCGTTTTCCAGAGTTTTTGTCGTCCTTTCATTAGCTTTCTTTGTGATTTTGACAGGGAGCTCCTCATCATCTGAGCTCTCCACGAACTTTTATTCCAAAAGGTGCCCAAAGCTCTTTGGTACCGTCAAATCTGTTGTGCAGTCTGCAGTGGCAAAGGAACCCCGAATGGGTGCTTCTCTCGTTCGCTTATTATTTCATGACTGCTTTGTCAACGTAATTGTCTTCTTCTCGTACTATCACACTAGCATTGAGTTATGTGCATGTCTAATAACATAAACATCCTTCATTAACTCAGAAAATCTTCAGAATGTCCTTCATTTTATTCACCATATTTTTATAGGTCATATTCAAAATATAAAAAAAAAACTGAAGAGAAGAACAAACGAAATCATAATTTATTTTATTGCTATTTATATAAATACAACTCAACTGATGGTTAGGATTTTAATTTGTAATTAAATTGTGTTAGAAGTTGGTGACTAGAACAATATTTTTTATAGTTCAGCAACAAGTTTCGGAGAATCCAAACTTAATATGCACTCATAAACTTGATGTGAATGAATAAGTTCACCTATTATTGGGTTTTTTTTTATTCCCTAATAAGTTTATAGCGAAGTTTTCAAATATTTAAAAGCTCATAATTAATGTAATTAGATATTCAAGTAGTAATCAATTTGGTATGTATGCTAACTTGTATCTTTCATGTAGCTTCGAACATGCTGATGTGCTAATTATATTCCATTTAAATTTAATATGTGATTAAAAGTTGAGCGAAATATTGTAGTTTATTATCAATATTTATTTTTTATTTTTGGAAAATAACTGGATTATCTACAATCCACTGTCATGGAGGTGCTTAATGCTAGACAATTACATATAATAATGATGTGGCAGGGGTGCGATGGATCGATACTTCTAGCCGACACTTCATCTTTCAGGGGAGAGCAGACAGCAGGCCCGAATATCAATTCAGTGAGAGGGTACAACGTCATTGATCGGATCAAGGCTAAGGTTGAGCGAGTTTGCCCTGGTATTGTGTCTTGCGCTGACATCGTCGCCATTGCTGCTCGGGACTCCACTGTTCTGGCAAGTCACCCCTGCCTTGTGTTATAAATTGAAATACACTACGCCACTATGAATAAGTTAAAACTATTATTGCAGCTTGGAGGACCCAATTGGAATGTTAAACTTGGAAGGAGAGATTCCAAGACAGCAAGTTTTTCTGATGCCAACAGTGGAGACCTTCCAACTCCCTTTGATAGTCTTAGCAACCTCATCAATAGATTTAAAGCCAAAGGTCTCTCTGCCAAGGACATGGTTGCCTTATCAGGTTCCACCTCTGTTCTTTTAGCTTGCGTTTCATTTTACCAAAAATATGGTAAATGAACAAAGTTGGATAGAAGTCTCCTCCAAAGCCAAAATGTACGTAGTAGTGTTAAGAGTTTACAATAGAGTTATCACAGTTTGTGTAATATCCCATTTCTTTTGCGTCTGCTAAAAGTTTTAAAGAACCTCTTCTGCTGTTCATTCACAACTTATAATTTTAATTAATCTTTCAAGAGGTGCTTGTTTCTAAGTTGTCATATATTGTTACTATCAGGAGCTCACACAATTGGGAAAGCTAGATGCGTGGTTTTCAGAAATCGCATATACAACGAGACCAACATAGATAGTTCATTTGCTAAAAGCAGACGAGCGACCTGTTCAAGAACTACAGGCTCAGGAGACAACAAATTAGCACCTCTAGACGTCAGAACTTCTAACGTGTTTGACAACGCCTACTACAAGAACCTCATCGACAAGAAGGGTCTACTTCACTCTGACCAGGTCCTATTCAATGGTGGATCTGTAGATTCTCTGATTAGAACATACAGCAATAATCCAGACACTTTCTACTCAGACTTTGTGATAGCAATGATCAAGATGGGAGATATTGATCCACTCACTGGTTCTAAGGGTGAAATCAGGAGGAAATGTGGCAGCATCAACTAATGGCTGTAATTTTTGTTAATTTACTTTGTTGCAACCTATGTTCTTTTCTTTCCCTTTTCGTTTATATATCAATTCGAGTGCAAGACCTGTTTTTGTTTTTTGTTTTTTTGGTTTTACAGTGGGAAAGGAAAGAATGACTAGAAGACACAAGTGTAAGTACAATGGTCGGAATCACCTTGATGTCAGGTTTCCTACAAATTGCAAGCAATAAAACAAAATCTATCTCAAGAGTTTTATCGCATAATGATCTTTCAGTCTCTTTTTGTTCGAGTGGATCTTTACTCCAAATTTAGTAATAATAGTCATTTACTCATGTCCGATTTGTTGACGAAATATGCATATGTTTGGTTATCATTGCCATAGCCAATAATCGACTTCAAGATGCATTTAGTAATTTTTGTTATGATTTTTCCAAAAAAAAAAAAAGTTAAAATTCGTAGTAGTTACATTTTGACAACTAAAGATTGAAGATGACATATCATTAAGAGGAGTAGGTTTCTTTTGCATACCCTGCAAATTGAAAAATATAGCTGGTTTCATTGAAGCATAAAACAGATGAATGAGGGTTACTGTCATTTTTGTCATGCATGAGGTTACTGCTATTTACTTAAGAATAGAGAGAGAAATGTGAGATATGAAAAGTAAAGTAAGAAAGATGAAGTTGCAGAGAGAAAATATTCTTCGTTAGTTAATAATACAGTATACAAGAAGTCTTTATATATATAGTAAAGAAACTAACTACCTAACTCTAATACAGTTACATAATAACACAATAACACAAAGCAGTCTTCACATGCCCCCCTCAAGTTGGGAACATAGTGAGACCCAACTTGGAAGATAACATCATGTGGGAATCGTGACCAAGATGCTTGGTCATGAGGTCTGCCAATTGTAGACTTGCAGTTTGGAAGGAATATGCAGTTTGAGGAAAGCCATCTTGTATCTTCTCTTGAGTGAAGTGACAAACAATGTCCAAATGTTTTGTTCTCTCGTGAAAACAGGAATTAGCTGCAATTTGTTAAGCAGCCTTATTATCACAAAATAAAGTAATTGGAACCTAAACTGGAATGGATAAATCCTTAATCAAATAGGACAACCAAATCAACTCACTGGTTGTAGCAACCATACTTGGATATTCGACTTCAGCAGATGACTTAGAAACATTAGATTGCTTCTTTGTCTTCCAAGAAACTAGAGCATGCCCCAAGAGGATACAGTAACCAGTAAGCGAACAACTAGACATCAAGCAATAAGCCCAATATGCATTTGAAAATGCAGTTAACTTAAGCTGTGATTGTACAGGATAAAACAGTTGTGCAGAAACGGAACCTTTCAAATACTTGAGCATATAAGTAACAGTCTGCATATGAAGAAGCTTAGGAGCAGATAAGAATTGACTCAAATGCTGCACTGCATAAGAAATATCCAACCCAGTCATTTTCAAATATAACAACCTACCAACAACTTTCCTATAATCTTTTGGATGTTATAGAGGTTCTCCCTTTATAAGTGGCAGCTTGGTATATTGAGGAAGAGGAGTAAAGCAAGGCTTAGCTCTAGTCAGACTAACTTTAGTTAAGATATCCAGAATAAATTTCCTCTGATACAAATATATTCCTTGCTCATTCCTATGCAACTCAATACCTAAGAAATACCATGCAAGTCCCAAGTCCTTAATGGTGAACTTAGTATGCAAAGCTGTCTTCAAACTAGCAATGTCAAAATCATCATTACCAGTAATCAAAATATCATCAACATATATGAGTACAACTGTAAACTTATATCCTACCCTCTTAACAAATAAGGAGTAATCATTAGTGGACTGAACATAACCTAAGTGAGTAAGAAACTTAGTAACTTTCTTATTCCATTGTCTTAAGGCCTGTTTAAGGCTATACAAAGATTTCTTTAATCGACAAACCTGACCAAGTTTTACAGCATGATACCCATCAGGAGGGATCATATATATATGCTCATCAATATGATCATACAAGAAAGCATTATTAATGTCAACTTGATGTAAAGGCTAATTGCAAGCAGTGGCTAATGCAATTACAACTCTAATAATAGCAAGTTTGGCCACAAGAGAAAAAGTATGCTTATAATCCTTACCCTCCTTCTGATTGAAACCCTTGTTGACTAGCCTGGCCTTGTACCTCTCGACGATTCTATCTGGATTGTATTTGATCGCAAAAACCTATTTGGAAGAAATAGCTTTATGTCCTGTAGGTAAAGTGGTTAGTTACCAAGTATTATTCCTCTCTAAAGCATTAAGCTCCGACTCCATGGCCTCCACCCATAGCTTATCTTGACTAGCAGCAAGAAAGTTAGTAGGTTCATGAGTTGTAAACACATTAGCCAATGAGACCATATAATCGATAGGTAGGTGTTGAAAATCTGTAGAAGAAAAGAGAGGATGATATGTAGAAAAAGCATGTGAAGTTGAGGAAGAAGTCACACTGTTGGCATGGGCATATAGAACAAAATCTTGTAACCAACGTGGTTGTTTTTTATATCTTTGAGATTTGCATAGAATTGGTGAAGGAGCACGGAAATAATCAGTTGTGGAAGTTAAAGAAGTAGAATGTATAGGAGCAAGAGGAGGAGAATGAATAGGAGAATTAGAGACATTCACAGGTAGAATATTATTGATAGAATCAGTGAGAGAACCAATTAAAGAAGGAGATATGGTATGGATAGGTGAAGAAATATTAACTGGAGGACTCTTAGAACAAGACAGATCAGGAAAAGATGAAGAAGGTTTGAAAGGAAACACATTTTCACAGAAAGTAACATCTCTGCTTAATAAAACACATTGTCTCTCAAGATCAAAGAGATTATAACCCTTTTGAGTAGGAGGATATCTAATGACACACACTTATGAGCTCTAGGTTCAAATTTGTCACCCTTTGGACCCACCTTAGCAGCATAACAAAGGAAACCTATAGTTCTCAAATGAGTATAACTAGGTTTGGAGTAAAATAATATTTCATGAGGACTCTTCCAGCTCAGAATGAGTGTCGACGTTTTGTTGGGACTCGATTTTGGGACCCAACCTCGGAATCAAAAATCGAAAAACAAAAAGGGGTGAAAGCAAAAGAACGAATCACAAAGCGAAAGTGGGCTAAAACAAAAGCCCAAAGCGAAAATGAAGGGCCAAAATCAAAACAAATAACAAAAGAACGGACGAGGAAATCGAAGGAACGGATTTACAAAATCTCACAATCAAAGAAACCAAAACGATTCAATCAAACTTAAGGGCAAATTCCGACATCCGAGAACACAAACCTTTTTTTTTAACAAACAAACGGGTCGCGTTGGAAACTATAAGACAATCGGTCTAAACCAATCCGTATGGGTATAATTTTTTTTTCCATTCAATATCATTCCAAACAATTCAACGCCCGATTTGAAATTCATCAATTCCAATTCCTCAATCCCTTTAATTCTTCAAATTCTATCATATCTTATATCTCATCATTTACAAGAAAATCTTATTTCTCTTTTGCCATAAAATCCCACACATGTCTAAATACTATCAAAGCCATAAACAAAGAGCACTTCAATATTTCAAATCCATCAACACAATCAAACACAAAACACCCATTTCATGTATTAACCTCAAAATATCATTGCAATTGCTCCAATTTACATTACCCAAATAAAACATTAAACACCACCAATTCTTTATTTAATTTTATTTAATAATTCTATTTTCCAAGAAAAAGTTCGGGGTCCAACAATTAAGCCCCCGAATATTCCAAAAAACTAAATCCATTTATTCCAAAAGAAAACCCAACTTACCTGTTCTTTTTCCTAGGTTTCCGACCTTTCCTCAAAGTAAAGTCCCCCTCAACCCCCCTTCAATTCTAGGACTGTCGGGAATCAATTCAGATATAGGAGAGAAAGAGCTTGTACCTACTTGGCTTATGGCATTCCCCTGTGGATCCTCAAGGTTTCCAGCTGAAGCTTCATGGTCAAGCTTTGCCGGACTATGGAGGGTTGGACTACCAGCAGTATTGGAAAACTGTTCCATCAACTTATTCATTTCAACTATATGTTCCATCAACAATGGGCCTAAGCCCTTGCCTGGGGATATAGAAGCCTCCCTGTCCTTCTGGGAGGGTTGGCTTAGAGAAGGTAATTCCTCACCTTGCGGCTCTTGAATAATTGATTGTGCCTTTGGTCTCTTGCTTAATTCATAGTAATAGCCAGTTTTAAAAACCCTCCCTTTCGGTGCCCATTCTTTCTTCTGGGTGACCAGCTCAGGTTTCCATTCATATTCGATTTTAACTTCTTTAAAAGATCGCTCCCCATCCTCAGTATGCATTGTTAGTTGAAAAGAAGTAGGCCAATGAGTTTTAAGGTCCATCTCAACACACATTCTAGCATACACTATCCGAGCCATCCGGGCGGTTGGAGAATCCATTAGGAGTGGGTGCCCAACCGCACTCACAATACGACCAAGTCCTTCGATGGTCCAGTACTCCACAGGAATATTATAAAATTTAGCCCACAATGGAGCTTTCCGCATAACCTCTTGTTCGCCTCCATTCAAACTCGATTTCTTCAGAAATAGGGGTTTACCCTGAACATGCCAAGGTCCCTTTTCCAGAACTGACATCACTCCAAATTCAGAATCAAACTTAAACAAAAAGTTATCGGAACTAGTAATCATAATTTCTTTCAACCCAAACTCAGTCCAAGATTTATTCAAAGCATGTTGAACTACTGGGAAGGCTGGTCTTTTACTTGTAATGAATCCAATAAGTGTCAATCTAAAATTTGCAGCCCCTTGTTTCGCTAGCTTCGGAGGGGGTATAACAAAGATTTGATCTTCCTTTGTCTCCGACGGGTAATAGGTAAGAGTTGTATCCGTCGAAGTGTCTACCCCATTTGCAAAAACAACTTTCCAAGTTTTGGGTAACCCTTGAGCTGCTGGTTTTGCTGCATCTAATTTTTGGAACATACCACGAGCAGCAATGTCTAGGGTTGTGGAGGGCTAAATTGATTTGGATAGAGGGTTGGGGCCAGACGTGGGAGCCAAAGTTGCTAGGATATTTGGGCTGGAGTTTTGATTTTGAGGTAGATTTGGCGTAGGGATTTCAGGAATGGGGAGTGGATTAGTGTCAGATGTGGGAGCCAAGGTTGCTGGGGGATTGGAGTTGGAGATCTGGATCTTAGGGATTTCGGTTGGCTGATCGGGAGGCTGATGGATGCGTGTTGGTATAGGAGCAGAAGCCATGGAGTCGATGCTCAGCTGAAATCTTCGAAGACCTAGAGGAGCTCACGCCTGACGCTCATGCTCATGCCGCTCACTGACACACTCCTTCGGCAACTCACATGAGAACAAAGCGTCTACATTTCTCGCTATCTCTCGGTTAGTGCTCTAGATGGTCTCTCTGGTATTGCAGATGCTCTGTTCACAGTCGCTCACTCTTTGTACGCAATCGCTCACTTTTTGTTCGCAATCGCTCCTTCTGTTCACAATCGCAAAAGGTTGATATCCATAATTATCATCCTTTATGTACTCGCTAACTTTTCTAATTTTTAGTAATATCCTTTATTTGTTTATAGAAATGTAAATAATTATAATATTAAAATTCTAATCACATAATAAAGGTGAATATTCATTAGCTTACTCTTTTGTCCTTGTGTTTTTAATGATGCAATGTTTTACCTTGTGGATGCTAATTGTCTAGGTCTTCTAATTAGACATTTACCAATCAATATTACTCACCATTGATCCTAACGTGTTTGTTTTATATGATTGTTTTAATATATCCCACTTTCTAAGCTGTGAACAATTTTGTTCTTGATTGTAAGAACATATTTGTTGGCAGTATTTCTATTTCGAAGGAGATTGAAGAGAAGCTTTAGTAGGTATTCAAATGACATTCAGTGCCTTTTATTTTTGACAATGTCGACAATGAATTTGCTAACATTTTAATCAAATTTGTATCAGTTTTTATAATTTTCATTCTAGCTCCGTCATCATCTTCTTTCACATGCTTCAAGAAGATACTTCTGCGTGTCGGTTGAGGTAAGTGAATTTGTTTTTTACTACATTTTTTTAACTTGGTTTAATTTGAGTGTTTATTTGCAGTTTGAACTTCCCATCTGAACGTATTACATGGCAGATTTAATTTAGTTTGCTCGAACTGAAACTTATTTGTGGTATAAACTTCAGTTTATCTATGAATTAATATAGGATAAGTTTGACTTATATTATTGTTCCAATTACCTTAATTATGTCAATCTGTTATTTCATTGATGCTCTCTTAAATGATTATGTTCTGTTTACTTTTCATGTGCAAATTTTTACATGGCTGCTTTTTTTTATTAAATTGTATATGTTAAACTAATTTATTAAAAAAAAGTATTCATATTTTTATGAATACTTGTTATATTAAGCACTAGTACAAATTTAATATCCATTAAATATAAAACTTTTAACATTAATTCTCTTCTGACATATATGATTACAAACATATATGTTGGATCTTTAGTTTAAAAATATCTTAGATTTCAACCCTTAAACCTTAACCCATAACCCATGATGGAGCTCCCGTGAGGCTTATCAGTGAAAAATATCAGGAGCCTAGGAGTCGGAATGAGAACTTGTTATATTGATTCACAAGTTTTATCTTAGATGTTTTGTAATATTTGGCTAACATTAATGATACTAACTATGAGCATGCATAGAGACTTGTAAGTATCTAAACTTGACACTTATATTGTAAATGTTTTACTTTGTTGTATTTCAATTTGAACTGATGAGTGAATGTTGAAATGAAAATATGTGTATTATGGATAATGATAATGGTATAAATGTCTTGTGCCATATATGGGTTGTGTTGAGTTATTTTATTTGTTCAACAAGGGGAAAATATCATAAAATAGAGGAAACTTTGCTGAAATGTTTATAAAATCTAGTTCACATCTAATATTTTAGGTTAAATATCCAGGAAAAGTCTATGGGCATGAGACCTACACCTGCTCAGGTGTTTTTGCACACTCACACGAAGAAACATGACGATGTGATATTCGTGAACAACCGATATAGAGAACTGAATGTATGTGAAATTAATGCTTTATTATTAATTCTTAATAATTATCACTTACTAATATAAACCTTGCTTCCAAATAGGACCAAACATAAGAAACCGTTATGCGACAGTCTCAGCAGGAACAACCTGTTGATGAGACTCAGACGTATCTTGATGTTATGGGTGGTAGGGATTGTCGTGGAAGGATCTTTTTCATTTGCGAACACATGTTATTTGCAATCCTTTACGTCCAGTACAACAATATCTACTAGACAGTCGTAAACCGAACAAGTCAATCAGCTTCAGACAACAATGGACACATTGATAGACTACATAGCTCAGCTGAGATAAGAGATAGACTATAGTGCTTTACACCTGTATATAAGCAACTCTACTTTGTACGGTTCTCCGACCTTGGTTTAAACCGATGTTATTTAGTTCAAATACTAAATCCAGCTTAGTATAGGAATGTAAGTCCAAAAGTCATAAGATAAGAATCCTTGTCTGATAGGCCCAATGATTCATGTTTACATGTCTAACAAGTAACATAAATTAAACCCTTGTAATAGATTGTGCAATGTTCAAAATTCCTCTTAAGAAATCTGATTCTTTTCTTATAGTTTGATAAGAAATGATCTTATGAAACACAAGACTCTGTTCCCATTACAGATTAATGGGAGAAATATATGTGTATAATATTAAAACCTATTGGTGTGATTATTAAATTGAAAAGATTGAAAACCTTACTAACGCCAGCAATTTTAACGTAAGCTGGTGATTTCAAAGATCGAAAGCGACGACCAACTACCGTCATAACTCCGAGCCCTGAGTTAACCCTATGTACCATTTCTTTAAGCAAAGGGCATTCATAGTAGCCCCAATAATAAAAGACATTATCATTTCACCAAAATAAAAAAGAATCTTTTGTCTTTCTTCATATTCACTACAAAAAAAGTATAGAATCTGCGATGTTTGATTGGGGAAACGTCGCAGATTGTATAAACCTTTCGTGACGTTTTTTAAACGTCAAGAAAATTTTAAGTTTTTGGAAACGTTGTATTAAAACGACGCAGATTTGGAGAATTAATTGGGACGTTTTATTATTAAAACGTGGCTAAATAAATATCACGACGTTTTTATGAAGAAAACGTCGCAGAAGTGTTGGTAAAGAAATTAAAACTCAGTCTGTTAGACCCTGAATATTTTTTTGGAAGTTAGAATTGGCGGTGATTTATTTATGTGCAAAGAAAAGGAAAATTCTTGAATTTGAAATGATTTATACAAGATTAAGGTAGTGAATGTAGTAAGTTGATG
>JANITX010000211.1:9192447-9202703 GCA_027564395.1 Erythroxylum ulei
CACAATACATATACAAAAACACTCATTCAATTTCATTTAATATTTCTAAATTCCACTAAAAGATCGGGGTCCAACACAAGAGGCTATAGTAAACCTATTGGAGGGGTCCTCTAGGCCAAATGATCCTATCTTCCTTGCTTTGGCCAGGCATGTAGGAAGGAAAATTTTGTTGAGCCCTCTTGAAGGGAAATATTAGGAGTTGTCACAGATGACTAAACATATTGTTATTTTTTAGTAGAAAACATTATATAGAGTTGTTCGACGGGTGTAAGTTTTGAGGCCCATGTCTTTCTAGTTCTCAAACTAAAAATTTATTTGTTCTCCATTCCTAATTATATGTTTCATTTCACTTCCTCCTACTTGCCTTAAACTTAATATGACCTTTATAGTTGTGGAGGAATTGGAGAGGGGTTTTTTCAATTTGTTGTTAATTTCTCAAATCCCATTTATGACATTTATACTACTAATTATGAATCTTTTGTCTTACTATACCAAGTAATCATATATTCATTGCTCTACAAATAATGTGTATAAGAAAATTTAATAACCCGCTATGGCATAATCCAATTTAAATATTTAATAAAATAATTTTTATTTAAAATTTATTTTAAATTGAGCATATCCATAAAATCATCGTCTTGGGATAAATATTACGTTGTGCTTGATTGATTATATAGTTACCACTTAATGCTTAGTGATTAATATTACGTTGTGCTTGAGATACTTATTTTGGTTCATATTTAGAGGAACAAGATCCAAAATGAGGTAAATTCACATACCTGGTATCGTTTTATTGATGTATTATTTGCTTTTGTGGAGTAAGAAGGAGATGAATTAGGGTAAAGATAGGACAAAGAATGGAAGAAATGGAGTTATTGTGACTTACATAGCCATATGTGGGAATGTGTAACTCACTAGAAATGTGTACGAACTTGAAGACATTATTTAAGCAACCTTAAGGCCTATACGGTTATATATGTTGGTCGTGTATCTCTCTGGGACCATAAAACTTTAAGATTTCTACCAAATTAACGTATATGATCACTCATACACTCATGTAGCTAATTTTTTATAATCACACAACCCTAATTTTGCACTATAAAATGGCATTTAAGAGGCCACAAAGGTTGTGAGGAGATTATAGGCTCAAAAGGAGGAAAAATCCCTTCCTTTATGAGAACTATAGGGAGCTAAACTTCATCTTTCTAGTTCTAAGGGATATCGAGGCCTATGAACATGTATAGGCATTGATTAATCTAATGATGTTATTATTGACTCTATTTTTAGATTGACTATGTTATTCTGTTTTTCATGTTTTAAATTTATGTATGACTGATTTAGATAGTCCTACTAGATTATTCATACATGGATTTAGTGCTAAAATTTAGATTGTAATATGTAATAGTTGCAAAGCTGATTCATTTATGGTAAACTAATGGTTATGCATTATTAGTGATAATATAACATAGGTTAAATAACCTACGCTTATATGGTTGTTGCTTAGATTATCGAGTAGGAAAATCATTTGTTTTGCAAAGTAATTCATGTTAGTCTAAAGTTGTTTAAAATGAGTGACTTGATTATATCATAGATAAGGGACAATTTGCTTTAAAGGATCACTCCTTATGGTTATATTAGATTGTTCATCATTATTGTTATAGGTAATTTCTTCTAATTCTTTATGCTTTATATGGCTTGGGGTGTGAAGGCTTGAGTCTATGCTATGGAACATAATTTTTGCACTCATCGTAGCTAATGGTACATAGTTTTGAGTGGATGCTAATTTTTGCACTCAATACTTAATTGAGTGTTCTTCCTACCTTACTAACTTTAATGGCTTTTGAATTATATAACCTAAATATTTCTTAACTTAACATTTGGTTGTATTACAACCTTAAAAAGTCTTGTGATTTGTGTTATACATATGAATCTTTAGTGATGGAGAGCTGAAGTGATATGCAAAATTGTGGAAGGTCTTAATCATAAAAGGTGTTTGAATGTATATATAGATTGATCTTACTTTTAAACATAACTTGTCAAATCTACACCTAGATTGTTCAGTTTTTTAAGGGAATGGTTGTTGATTGATCATGAATAAAAACATTAAATATTAAATTTTTGTCATGTATTAAAGTTATTCATTTTTTCTTGTGACTATCTGTTTTATAAAATATGGTTAAAGAGGAAGTGTTTTGATTTTTAGTTTTACCCAAGGACGTTTAAAAATTAGGTGTTGGGGAATTTAATAAGTGCTTGATTAATTATATATTCACTCCCTAATGTTTAGTGATTCATGTTATGTTGTGTTTAAGATACTTATCTCTGTTCATATTTTCATTAGGTACAAGTTAGAAAAACAAGAACCAAAATGAGCTAAATATGCATCCTTGGTGTCGTTATATCGATGATCAATCTTATTTGCCTTTGAAGAGTAAGACGGAGATGAATAAAGGTGAAGAAAATACAAAGAATGGAAGAAATGGAGTTATTGTGACTTACAAGATCATGTATGGGAAATTGTAACTCATTGGAAACGTGTAAGAACTTGAAGATGTTTTAAGCAACCCTAATATGTACATACCCATGTGAAGACGTAGACGACCATGTAGGTGACTAACACGGTCGTGTATCTCTCTAAGACTATGTAACTCCCCGATTTTTAAAACATTAACATACAATGTTACAACTTACTGTGTATAACCACGCAACCCTAATTTTGCACTATAGAAGGACATTTGGGTGGCCAAAAAGGGTAAAAGATAATAAAAACTCAAAAGGAGGCATATTCCCTTCCCTTTTGAGAGCTATAAGGAGCTAAACTTCATCTTTCAAGTTTAAACGGGATATTAAGGCCAAAGAACATGTTTGGACATTAATTAATCTAAGGTTGTTGTTCTTGATACTCTATTGGGATTAACTATTTTATTCTATATTTAATGTTTTGCATTTATGTATAAATGATTTAGATATACCTATTAGATTATTCATTTATGGACTCATTGTTAAATCTAGATTTCAATACGTAATCATTATAAATCTAATTCACGTATGGTAAATCAATAGTTATACATTATTAGGGATAATGTATCATAGTTTAAATGACCTAGGTTATGTGGTTGTTACTTAGATTATCAAGGGAAAATTATTTGTTTTATAAATTAATTCAAGTTAATCTTTCCTCCTAAAGTTGTGTGAAATGGGTAACTTGATTATGATGTAGATAGGGGAGAATTTGATGTGAAGGATCACTCTTTATGATTGTATTAGATTGTTCATCATTATTGTTATGGATGATTTCTTCTAGTAATTTGTGCTTCATATGGTTCATCATATGAAGGCTTGACTCTAAGCTATGGAACAGAGTTTTTACATTCATTATAGCTGACGGTACCGAGTTTATGTTAATTTTTGCACTCAACACTCAATTAAGTGTTTTTCTTGCTTCACTAGTTTTGATGGCTTTTGAACTAAATGACCCAAATATTTTTCACCTTAACCTTTGGCCCCATTACAACCTTGAAAATTCTTGTGATTTGTGTTATATATATGAATCTTTAGTGGGGAGAGCTTAAATGATATGCAAAGGTGTTTGAGTGTACTTGTACATTGATCTTACTTTTAAACGTAACTTGTTAAAGTCTATCCCTAGATTATTCAATTTTTGAAAGGAATGGTTGTTGATTGATCATAAGTAAAAACATTGTGTATTTAATTCTTGCTATGGTTTTAAAAGTTTTTCCTCTTTTCTTATGACTGTATGCTTTTTTGAAATATGGTTAAGGGGGAAGTGTTTTGATTTTTAGTTTTATATGAGGACAGTTAAAAGTTAAATGCGGAAAATTTTGATAAGTGTTTGATTATATGTTTACTCTTTATTGCTTAGTGATTAATGTTATGTTGTGCTTAAGATACTTATTTTGGTTTATATTTTTCTATACGTAAAAGAACCAAAATGAGCTAAATTGGCATACTTGGTGTTGTTCTATCAATGTTCGATCTTATTTGCCTTCGTGGAGCTAGAAGGAGATGAATTAGGGTGAAGATAGGATAAAGAATGGAACAAATAGATTTATTGTGACCTACACTGCCATGTATGGACCTGCAACTCACTGGCAATGTGTACAAACTCATAGGTATTATTTCAAACAACACTAAGACCTACACGCCTATGTGAAGACTTACACGATCGTGTAGGTGACTTACACAACAGTGTATGTTGGCTTTTTATTTAGACCATGTAAATTCGCAATTCCTACAAAATTAACATATATAGTCACTTATATTCCCGTATAACTGACCATATATAACCAGTCAATCTTAATTTTCACTATGAAATGGCACTTAAGAATCCAAAAAGGGTATCAAGAGATTAGAGACTCAAAAGGAGGTAGATTCCCTTCCCTTTTGAGATTTATGAGGAGCTAAACTTTATCTTTTCAGTTTAAAGGGTATATCGGGGCCGATAAACATATTTGAGCATCGATTAATCTAATGATGTTGTTCTTGACTCTCTTTTAGGATTGACTGTGTTATTTCTATTTTTAATATTTTGGATTTATATGTGAATGATTTAGATAAACTAACTAGATTATTCATGTAAGGACTCATTGCTAGAATCTAGATTGTAATACGTAATTGTTATAAATGTGATTCACTTGTGGTAAATTAATAGTCCTTCATCATTAGGGATAACATAACATATGTTAAATAACTCGAGCTTATGTGGTTACTACTTAGACTAATATTTTCCTATTACATAATATAGTTATCACACAAAATCTAGAGAGCTTATTCTAGGTTGCCTAATAGCTAGACCTAATTAAGGAATTTATTTTAATTAGATACAACATAAGGGAAAACTAAGATTAAAAGAGATTGTTGTTAATCTACAGTTAATAGTTTCAAAGATAGGTACGATAATAGTATAACGATTGATTATGCATATTCATGTGAAGGTCGAGATTGAATCGTGAATTGAATTCAAAATCTAGTGATTAACCTTTGCTGTTGTTTTGTGTTATTTGAATTAATTTCTCTTTCATAGTTTTATTTTCTTAATTGAAATCAACCAAACTCCCCCTCTTCCCCAGTTCTTATATAATGATTCATTTTTAACAAAAAATAAACACATACTATCTGTAGATACGATCCTTTCTCACTACAAATTAAGTTATGTAGAGTTACGTATTTTTTTTTGGTGTCTTCAACTCGCATCAGTGATCACCTATCCAAGTCATTTTATTAAGTGTTAGGACCTTATTTTTATAGCTAGCCATATAATGATAAAATGTTTAGGTATTGAGTGTTTGAACCAAACTATAATATTGCATCATTCTTCTTAATTTCTATCAGTGAATAGATTAGTACAAGAGGCCATAGTAAACCTGTTGGAGGGCCCTCTAGGCCAAATGATCCTATCTTCCTTATTTTGGTCAAGTGTGTAGGAAGTAAAATTTGTAATAACTAAGTTTAGCCCTATTGAAGAGCGACATTAGGATTTGTCACGAGTCACTAATCATACCATTGCATTTTTTTAGTAGAAAACATTGTACAGGGTCATACAAAGGGTGCAAGTATATAGGCCCCATGTCTATCCAATTGTTAAACCAAAAACTTGTTTGTTATCCATTCCTGATTATATCTTTCTTTTCATTTCCTAATATTTACCTTAAACTTAACATAAACTTTATAGTCATGGAGGAATTGGAGAAGGGTTTCATTGTCTAAAATTTAGAGCTTCTAATATAGTTGGTCTTCATCCAATTCACCTAAAGTGTCTCCTTTTCATTGTATAGAGCCTATATTCATTTTCCATCAATGCTTTGTTTGAGAACCTTATTGATTTAATTCCTAAGCCGTCAGGTGTTATAGGCTTGCAAATGCCTTTCCTTTTTACCTTAAGTTTACCCTTGTTCTCCCGTTTCCCACTCTATAGGAAATTCCTAAAGATCCTCTATATATCTTTTTTTATTGGCAAAGTAACATAAAAGCTCCAATATATGTGCATTCTATTGAGTATAGAGTTTATCAGTTGAATTCTTCCAGTACAGGAAACTTTCTTAGAGATCCAACTTCATCTTTTGCTCAAAATAGGATCATAGATTGGTTTACAATCTTGATGGGAGAATCTTGAAGCAGATATTGGTAAGACCAGGTATCTAAGAGGAGCTTTAATCATTATAATCTTGAGACTTAGATTCCTACTGGCTTATAGTGGAAGATATAATGAGGATCACCGCACAGCTAATTTTGTAGGTCATTCAGTTCCATTCTTGGTTTCTCCATTTCTTTATCAAAACTGTCTTTGAAGTTATGTTTGTGGAGCTTCTTTAATTTATGCTTAATGATCCTAAATCTAGTAACTAGTTTAAAATATTGGAAGCCCTCAACTGGATAGTTCAATCTTTGAGTTATTATGCTTTCATATTTTTCCAACTCAATCAAAAATTTAAAGAATGAAAAATCGTAGGTTGTAATGATATTGCAAACTTTCAGTTTTTTTTTCGCAGTCATTTCTAGCACAAGTAAAAAAAAAAGACAATTAAATGCAAAATGACAAATTAACACAAAAATTTGTTAACACAATTTGACACACCTTGCCTACTTCTGCAGGGCCTTTACCTAGCTTAGTTCTTTCACTAAAGACAATAGTTTTATAAAAGGCTTTACTGAGCCAACACCACTCAACTCTTGACAATATCCCTCATCCTCACAACCTATGAAAGAATTTCACACCCAATAATACAACCGCCTCGTACTAACCTCAACAGAGGATTTTCTCAAATAATGTTTAATGATAACAAAACAAAATAAACAACTCAAGTGATTAAATAAAATCCAACATAAAAGAAAACGAAAACACTTGAGAAAGAAAAGAAGAACAACTTCTCGATAGGTACAGCTCCACTGACAACTTCCTGATAGGTTCAGCTCTACTGAAATAGATCTGAAAGTAGCACGACACATTATAAGCTGATTCACGTAAATTCCAGTACCAACTCACGAAGCAGTAACCACATCAATAACACAACCAATAGCTAACCTTCAGCAGAAGATAAACACAATCCATAAAATAACCCAGTTGTGAATCACCCACAACTAATCAATTAAAAAAATTGTAGCACCAAGAAGGAATTCTTGTTAACATAAAATTAACACATCAATCCTTCCATCCACTTGACAATCACAAAGCTGAAAACTCACAACCAGACTTCCCACAAATCATGCGGCCAACAAAAATAGAAAAATGCATGAGTCACGCACGTGCAATCTCTAGATTACTCACGATACCCTTCAGCCCACATAAACGTGACCCTTTACAGAAAAACAAGCAATAGGATGGATTAATTATACACATAAAATCAGCAGTGTTGCACTCCAATCCAATTGATAACAACAAATCTAAGAGCTCTTAGCAAAAAATCCATCAACAATGCAAAACAAAAGAAGACCCAACTATGAAGCACATCAACAATACACCCAAAAAGGGAATCACAACACCATATGTGAAGACATCTATGACATACTAGCCTAAAACCAGTCACAGCAAAAGACACGCGGTATCTAAAAAAACATCAATGACAACTGCACAAGAAAGAACCACGACCAAAGACTCAACCAACCAATGTAACTTGAATGGCATTGAGGTATGGATTAAAATTACCTAGTTGATTCATGTAAGGACAAAAACAAAAACATAGCTGCAACCCTAAAAACAGCAACAACACAAGACCAAGAAAAAGTGTTTTGGTAGAAGACCCATTCAGTTATATTTTCACATAAGGAGTTTTCACCAGATAGATTTCTTTCTCCATTCAATCAGCTACCAATCTTATCCAAGATAGCCTATAATCAAATTAAACAGAAGATAACCATTATCAAATCCCATCTTAGTTAGGATTTGAAACTAATCAAATTTAAATACCAAATAATGTCAAAATTAATAATAAGATACATAACATGTATCTTAAAAAAGAACTTAAATGAGGTTCTTAGCATTTCTATCTCCAATGCAGAATAGTTTGAGATCCTAGGAATGGTAAACTAGGCTTTTGTGTTCTAAATTTTTTTATCCATTCCGAATTTACTAGCCTGTTATCCAACTTTTTCCTTATATGATAGTGCCCCTCTTGTCTATTAGACTAAGGAACTAGATTTCCTCTAAATGAAAAATCCACCAATGTTGAATTGTTGTCTACTGAGACAATCTCTTAATTCCTTGTCTGTTGTCCCTATTTTGCCACTTGGTCTTTCAGTTTGATAGGAATGGAGGATGCGGTTAACATACTCTAGTATAATCCATGGCTCCTTCAAACTTTTTACTGGCTCTTCTATATCTTTCTATAGCTTGTTCCATTAAAAGGCATAGTTAGCAGCATAGACAAATGTTACTTGGATTCTCTCTAGAAGTGAGTATGGAAACACCTCCATATGCAAAAACTAATCTGACTATTTTGTGTTGAGAATCTGAATTTCTTTTGGTTTGTAGGGTATTAAAATTCTTCCTAACCTAAAGTAAGCATGATTTGAAATTGTACTCCACCGTTCTCTAGAAACCACAATCCTTTATTTAGGGCTAGTTCAATTTTTGTTTCCAATAAGCCTAACAAAAATGGATTTTTTGGTTAATGTAGTCTTTCAATACTTGCTATTTTTGGGACAGTTCAAGCTTTTTATGTTCCAAACTATAATCACATCGCAGAAAGGCTTATTATCAAGCCCTTACTTTTTTTGTTTTTTGTTGGATTTCCTTTTGGAATTATATGTTGCATTCAGTTCCTTTTTCTCTAATTCATGTTCTTGCTTTTCTGTAGGTTCTCGTTCCTTTATATTGACTTCATTGGAGGTTGTTAGTTTTATGAGAGGGTAGGAAAGGAGACTGATAAAGAGTATTGCATTAAGTGGAGGTTTTCCAGAGTTTGCTCCATCTTGTTTATGAGAAGGGGAGGTAGTAGAATTACGATTTGTTATGGCTGTTACTTTGGGAAGTTGGGGGGAGATTTAGATAAATTCATAAATTATAGTTTTGTAGGGAGCTTGTGTACCAGAGGTTTTCTTGTTGTGTCTTAAGTATTGGGTAAAGGATTGGCACTAACTATTAAACTCCAAGCTTTGGGGGAGGAACTAGTGGGGAAAGTTTTATGGGTGAAAGAGGAGACTTTAAAGGAAAAGGGGTTAGATGAGGATTTGGATGTTGTCATTTATTCGGAACTCGGAATAATTGGAAGTATATGATGGCACTGAGGTGGAGGAGTGGGAGTAAAGGAAAAGAAAATAGAGAAAGTTGGGATCCAAAGGCAAATATTGTGAGTGGAGGAAAGTGAGAAGTAGAGGATAGCAGTGGTGGTTGTGGCATAGAAGGAAGATCTGGAGAATGGTTGGATCAATATTAGATATAATAAAAGGAAGAGGAAGAATACTATGACCATATATCGAGTTTGGGGAAGGTAGAGGACTGTTATTTTTTAGTGGTTTGCTAGCTAGAGGGAGAGTGGTCAGAGAAGGAGGTTTGTTTACTAGGAAGGAGGGAGGATGGGCAGTGACCAGTGAAGAAAAATATGATTCCATACCTTAAGGCCATCTCTAATGGTTACACTAAAATTTTACACCATATTTAGAGTGTATAATTTAAAACTCTAACCACTCTACATCAAATTAATAACCAGACAAATATAATATTTTTATTATACATTACCTTTAATCCTCTAAATTACCATATCGTTCCCACAAATATTCAATCAGTGTATTAAGAAGTTCATAATGAGCTTTTATCTTTAATTTGCTTATGTCGAGCAAACAATTCTTGAAATCTAATTGTATCGTCTCTATTTATATTAATTTCAGGGGTTGGCGTTTCCCTCTAATCTTGTATGGCCACTTGGGTATCACGTTCGTTCTTAATGATCATACTGTGCATTATAATGCATGCTGACATAATATGTTGGACCTCGAATTTTTTTTAGAAGTTAGAATTAGTAAATGAAATTAAATGAGAAATTGGTGGTGATTTATTCATCTGCAAAGAAAAGTAATTCTTGAATCTAAAATGATATACAAGATTTAGGTAGTGAATGTAGTAAGTTGATGAAGAGTGGATATTAATTTTAGTTTTTGATGATTATGAGATTTTTGAGTTAAACTTGAATGTTTAAGGGTACTATGAAATTTACGATGAATAATTTGGTAGAAAATGAGTGACCGAACCGAGGTCAAGGCATCACTCCCGTTTGCTTTTTGATTTTGAAGCTATATTTTGT
>JANITX010000211.1:9210010-9237450 GCA_027564395.1 Erythroxylum ulei
TTTAAGCTACATTTTATCAATTGTACAACTCATTACATTAATCCACCTCTTCTCCATCATTTCGACCTAAACTTAACCAACACACATCTTCCTCATTCTTCATCATCAATTCACATCATACATGTATAATCAACCCCATAGAATTCATTTAGACCATCAATTTCAAAAGATATTCAAAATTTTACAAACTTTCACCTAAAGGGGACAATTTCGGTTTTGGCTTAAAGAACCCTCTCTATGAAACATTTCATTCATCTAAACCATGTTTCATGCATATTCTAGCATGGAGAACAACTTATCTTAACACCAAACTCAAAATCATAATGTAGAGAGATATGAGACAAAATTTACCTATACTTTCCTTTAGTGATATCTTCAAATCCTTTGAGAATTTCTCAAATCTAATAATAGATTTGAGTTCCTTGACCCCAAATTAGCTTAGAACACTTTGGTTTGAGTTGAAAAATCAAAAAGATGGTAAAATCTTTGGTGATGGTCGAAACCCTTTTCTCCTCCTCTCTTCTCCTTTCTTCTTCTTTCTTTTAATTAAAACTAAGTGTTATAATGTTCAATTAATGGGTTTGCACGCTCACACACATGAATAAGGGTTTAGAATTTGACTCTTCTTTGACCAAACATGATGAATTTACCTTATTAACCTTAGTTATGTAAAATTACCACTATACCCTCCAAATTTTTCCTAAATTTGCAATTAAGTCCAAAATTTGAGAATGACCAAAACTTTTATTTTCATTTTGGTCCTTATACTTTTGAAAATTATAATTAATCCCCTTTACTTTATAAAATTACAAATTGTTCCTCCAAGAATTGAAAAATTACATTTAAGTCCTTTAACTTTTACCAATTTTGCAAATAAGCCCTTATATACATCAATTTTTCCAATTAAGTTTTATAAGTATCCAATAAGTCTATAAATCATGTCTAATCACCTATAAGGCATTGGAACACATTTAATTTAACCAACATGGTCATATCCATCATATGGACTCGATTTTACATCCTTAAAAGCTTATATGCCGGAAATCTCCAAGATTTCGCATAACGATGAACTCTAAGCTCATGTAAGGGCATATGACATTATATATCACTGGCATACCTACCAAAAGGATTCAAATACATCTTGAACTCATATACAACCTTGTATATATCAATATGCAGTAGTATCTTTAAATACAGAACAACACAAAAGGGCTCAAAAAGTCTAGCATTACAATGGTAGATCAAAATAACAAAAGTAAGAAGATTTCAAATGCTACAATTATGATAAGAAAGGTCACTTGAAAAAAGATTGTTGAAATTCAAATTAGAAACATTCCAATCCTCGAGGAAATTTTGTAAGCCCTTTAGATGATAATAATGCTCTATATTATGAAGCAACAATAACAATTAAAAGCAGGGAGTCGCTACTTATTGTATGGCTCTTAAACTCTGGAATTACTTTTCATATTATCTTTATAAGAGAATGGTTCCATCATTATAAACCCATCTCAAAAGGATTTGTGTACAATTGTGACAATTATCCTTTAAAGGTTGTTAGCATAAGTACTAGCAAACTAAAAATGTATGGTTGCATAACTCATACTCTTTAAGAGCTATAAATCGAGCTTAAAGAAGATTTTACTGTCTTTAGGAACACTAGATGATATTAAATGTTGGCCCCTGAAATTTTTTTTCATGATGTCATCTATAGAACTCCGATTTAGTTAGTTCTTACTCTAAAATAAACTAGAGACTAAGAGCTACAATTTTAAAGAAGTCAATTGTGATTATTGTGAATTCGTTGTGTGGGATCGCCTTTGTGGCTTAAGATGTTATATGAACGATGAGGAACCGATGATGGCTAATGAGGGTACTTATACCCTACAAGGAAACCCGCTCTATGATTCCGGATAGTTGGGCTCTAGAAATGGGGCCCAACATTAAATGCAAAATAGAAATTGTCAAGAGGATTTTAAAGATAATTGAAGGCACCTTTATACCTAATAAGGGAGGAAACATAAATGAAAACTTATATAAATTAAAGGGAGAGACACTGTTATAAGCATAAGTATTAGTCACTTCAAGCAATCTAAGTGAAAGATTTCCAATGTTATGGTATAAAAACCTTAGAGATATATCTAAACAGGGAATGGATATGCTTACTGGAAAAAGAAAAAAAGCTACTCCTTAAGCTCATAGATGTATCATCATCTTTTGTGAGCATTGTATTACAAGTAAACAACACTATGTAAAATTTAATACATCAAATTCAAGAAGTAATGGTTTTTTTTAATTATTTTACTCTGATGTATGGCAACCACTAGTTTAATCCTTAGGAGAAAAAAAGTATTTTTTTTCGCTTTTATTAATGATTATTTGAGGAGGTATTAGATGTAACATATCAAAAGGAAAGCATATATGTTCTCATTCTTCAAAGTTTTCAAAGTACACATTGAACTTGATTTGGTGAACTTGATTTAGTAATAAGGTCAAGTGATAAAGGATGAAAAATATGGGATAATATATTGGCAATAAATTTGATTTATTCTTTAAATAAGAACACATCAAAATAGTTCACTCCTCAATAAAATGGAATGATAGAGTAAATGAACAAAACTCTATTAGAAAAAACAAAAGAAATGTTGAGAGTTACAAACTTAGGTAAGGCCTTTTTGGATTAAAGTAGTCAATATCATATGATTTATGGTGAATCAGATTTCATCAACTATAAATAAATTGAAAACATCGACAAATATGGAGTGCAAAGCTGGTAGATTACTGTAAACTTTTATGTATTTGGAAGTCTTGTGTTTTTATGTACAATGACAATGAAATCATAAAACTGGATCCGTACTCTATAGTATATTTATCTTTAGGATATAGTGACAAAGTTAAGGGTTATCATCTGTAGGATCTCATTTCCCACAAGATTATTGCCAACATGGATGTAACCTTTGTATTAAAAATGAATTAAAAAGGGAAGAAAAACTCAAAACACTTTATAAAGAAGTTTAGATATTGATATACAAGTGTAAAAGAAATTTTGAACTTTTCTTGAAGCAGCATAATAGAAAGATGTTCAAAAATTGCTTGAGTTTGACATTTCAGAAGATCATTGAACAGATCATGTAAAAAGTCATTAAATCAGCACTCAAATTATATAATGGAAGGTAATATAGCACATGATCTTTTTAACAGTGGACTTAGTAATCCATATGCTTTTTAGTGGATGGTAATAATAAGGAAAGAAATTGAAGCTCTTTATAAAAATGGAACTTGATAACTTGCATGATTACTATAAGGAAGGAAGTCAATTGATAATAAATGGGTCTTTAAGATCAAGTTAAATGGTAACGATCAAGTGGAACAATATTATGGAAGATTAATGAAAGGATATTGTCAAAAAGAAGGAATTAATTTTAATTAGATATTTTTCCTATAATTCAACTAGTACTATCAAAGTAGTTTTGGTACTGTATGTTATTTTCTACTTATATCTAAAATATTTAGATGTGAAAATTATTTTTCTTCAATGATCTTGAAAAAAGATTATATACTCTACCCAAAAGATTTTGAAGAAAAAAAGAGAGAACTTAGGTTACAGCTTGAACAAATCTCTATATAGTTTTAAACTAGCACTGGGGTGTTAATATACAATATTTGATTCCTTAATCATGAGCCTTAGATACAATAAACTTAATGCATATCCTTATACATATTTTAAAAATTTTGGAGATAATGATTTCATTATCTTGCTATTATGTGTAGACTGCACAACAACAACACCTGATGAGAGTCCTATTGGGGTCTAGGAAAGTCCAATAGTACTCAGTCTTACCCCTATATGGTAAACAAGTTGTTTCCGATAGGCCCACATACAGTGCAAATTGACAATAATACAAAATATCAATAAATACATATAATCAACCAGACAAAATTATGTAATACAGTACATATAGAACATAGTAAATATTAATAATACAAGATAAAAAATATGTAAATAAATATACAAGCTAAGACAAAAAAGAGACAAGTACAAGAATAAATTACACCAGTCATTACAATAAAGTAACTAAACTAAGTAAAAAGCTACTTAGGACTTCTCAAATAGATAAAAAGAAACTACATAATCTAAATAACTTAGAGAGAAGCACTACTTAATCAAAATATTAAGGTTATCTATAAAACAAATGACTTGAAGGAAAAAGTTTAAAGGATTTAACTGAGAACGATAAAGACCTCTCTACATGATATCCTTTATCTGTATCCTAGTATGCCAAAGTTTTCTGTTACGAACCATGTCTTTGGTAAGTTTTAGCAAAGTCATATCATTCTTGATCACTTCACCCTAGTTCTTCTTAGGCCTTTTTTTTTCCTCTTACAGTCTCTAAGTACTATTTTCTCGCATCTTCTTACTGGAGTGTCAGATTATCTCCTTTTATATGTTCGAACCACTTAATTCTATTCTCTTTTAATTTATCATTAATACTAGCCACGGTTAATTTATCCTTACCAATATTTTCTTGACCTTATCTCTTCTAGTAAGGTTACACATCTAATGGAGCATCCTTATCTCTTCCAACATTAGCTTACGATTATGCAATTGTTTGATGGGTCAACACTCCGCCCCTTATAGCATAGTCGACCTAATCACTAAATGATAGAAATTACTTTTGAGCTTGACTAGTATCTCTTGTCACACAAAACTCCTGATGCACTTCTCCATTTAAGTTATTCCGATTTGATACATTGAACTTTATCTTCACCTATCTCTCTATTGCTTTGAATGATAGACTCTAGGTACTTAAAACTCTCTTTTCGTGATATAACTTTTGAATCAATCTTTACCTCTACATCAGGATCTACCCTATGGCCCAAAAAGATTCACTCTAAGTACTCAATCTTAGTTCTGCTCAATTTAAAATCCATCGATTCTAATGTATCCCTCCAACGTTCTAGCTTGATATTGACATCCTCTTTTGTCTCGTTAACTAAGACAATATCTTTAGCAAACAACATACACCAAGGCGCATCCCATTGGATATTCTTGGTGAGCTTATCCATCACTACTACAAAAAAAAAGGACTCAATGAGGAGTGTTGGTGTAGCCTAATATTGATAGAAAAGTTTTCTATATCTCCTCCCACTTTCCTTACTCTAGTATTTACCCCTTTATACATATCTCTAATAACTCGTATATAAAACAAAGGAACTCCTTTAGCCTTTAAACACCTCCATAAGATTTCCCAGATACCCAGTTATACGCCTTCTTTAAATCAATAAAAATCAAGTGTAGACTACTTTATCGTTCCCTATAATATTATATTAATCTTCATAAAAGATGTAACACTTCTTTCATGTACCTTCCTAGCATGAAGCCAAACTAGTTCTCCGAGATAGGAGGCTCCTTTCTCACTTTCTTCTCATTTACCTTCTCCCATATGGTGTGACTAAGTAGTTTGATGCCTCTATAGTACTTGTTACAACTTTGAATGTCCCCTTTGTTCTTATATAGAGAAATTAGCATACTTAGTCTCCACTCAGCTGGAATTTTGGCGGTATTAAGGGTCACCTTAAAGAGCTTGACTAGCAAAGTAAAACCCTCTTCACTTAGGCTCTTCCACACCTCGACAAGTATCTCATCAGGCCCTACTACTCTCTTGCTTTTGATCTCCCTCAAGCCTCTTTTAATTTCTTCCATTGTAATATGTCTGCAACGAGTCAAGTTACTAAATTCACTGGAATAAAAATAATGAGAATATTTTACTTTCTTAAAAAAAATTACCTAAAGAAGGTTTTGTAAATTTTCAAAATATAAAATTATAAGTCTATATCTACCCCTTTTTATGTTAATTTCAAATTATCCCCTTGTATGAGTCCTAATAATAGAGATAAGAGGGTGAAAATGTCTCGAGTATCATAAGCATCTACAATAGAGAGTTTAATATTCACTATGATTTGTATAAGGTAGACATTGCACATATAGTGGGAGTTGTTAGTAACTACATAATGAATGCTGAGAGAATTTGAATAATATATAAAGGATCTTAAGATACATTAAGAGGCCTCTGACGTTGCATTACTATATAGAGATTTAAACTTTATTCTCAAAGGATATGATAACTCTGATTGTGTAAGTGATCTTAATAAAAATAAATTTACTACACGTTATATGCCATACATACTGGCAAAGTTGTATGTTAGGTTTCAATGCTATAATGCGTTGTGGATACATGAATAACAAAAGTGGAATATGTAGTAGCTACAAAACCTAGTAAGGAAGATGTATAGTTGAAATTGGTGTTGAAAAAACTTACACACAAACAATAAAAGGTTTCATTATTTTTGCGACTATCGTAGTGCTTATCTCTAGCAAATAATCCAACATTTCAAGATTTCATTCAAAAACTAAGCAAATATGGGTTCACATTCACCTTGTTCGTAAGAAAATGGAGGAAGGAATTGTGGATATGCAAAAATTTCATATAAAAATGATTAAAAAAAAGATTTTATGACAAAAGTAGTCAATAGTAATACGTTTGGTGTAGATCCTTAGGCGGCTTGATGGAAATATAAGCAACATAACAATGAAAATGTGGTACAAAGATTGATTAATTCTTAATCAAATCTTCAAATGAGAGATTATTAGAAAAATCTAGATATAACTCATAATATTTAGAAATTATTCGCATAAGAAAATCTAGATATTATTCATAAAATATTTAAATAAATATAATTAATTTGTGATGCAAAATTAAATATTAAAATATGTGGTAATTATAATAAATTGAAATATATAGGTATAATTAGTTTGATTCGTATATAAATACTCATTTATCTTATTATTTTATATAAAAAAATCAAATTCACGCATCCAAGAGTAGAGTCTACGATGATACTAATCTTATAGATTCTAAATTATAAATATTAATTTGCAACTTATAGTTAGAGAGTATTTTCTATTGTAACATTTTTTTATTCGCCGTAATATTTTGTGTTATATTTCTTCCAATCTTCATAGAGTTGTAATCTTACTCTATCTACCTAATTACTCCAAAAGATTTGAAAAAAATTAAATGCAATAAATAACTTTCATATCTATTAGAGCTTCCACACTTTCATCTTGGAATCCATTTCCAAATGACAAAGCAATTGAAAGAAAAATGAAAAATTTTATGTAGATTAGTAACAACTATGATGCTTCTAAAACTAAGGTAAAATAAAGTGACTTTTGTTTACTTAAAAAGGATGGTGTCATATGAATTAAATATATTAGAACTATTTCTAATAATAAATCTTTTTAGATGAAATGAGTCTATTCTCAATTTTTAAAAAGTAAAAACCTCTCCCTCGAACTACTATCTTGTTCAAGAGAGTAAATCAATTTTGAATTTGAAAACGTTTAACAATCTAGAGATAAAGTAGACATTGCTGAATTGATAAAAAGAAAGACTAAAAGAGAAGGTGTTCGTTTAACACAAAGAGAAAAATCAGTCATTCATTAAATGTATTTACAGATATTCCTTTTATAGAGAGAATTCTAACCAATTCTGTTTTGCTTTTACAAGAAAATATCTCTAACAAACTACAGCTCAACAAGGCTACCTCATCATATTCTAGAATGTTGTAACAACCGAATCATTTTGAGGTGAGAAATGTTTCTATGTTATTGAGGCTGTAAACTTTGTTTTTGAACCAGTATTGTTACAATTCTATGAATGCTTGTGTAGATTAAGTTATTAAACCTGCTTTTGATTTTCCAATTAATTGTCTTTATTAACATCCCCCTTCAAATTGAACAGCAGTGAAAGCCCTAAGTTCAATTTGACACAAAAATTGTGAAACACCTGAAAGGACAGAGGCTTAGTGAAGATATCGGCTACTTGGTCTTCTGAAGGGATATACCAAGGTTGAATATCTCCTGCAATAACCTGTTTTTGCACAAAGTGAACATCAATTTCGATGTGCTTTGTGCAAGCATGGAAAATTGGGTTAGATGCTAGAGATATAGCATTAACATTGCACACCAAAGAACTGTTGGAAGAGAGGGAGTGATTTCCAGTTCAGAGAAGAGAGATTTGATCCATAGAACTTCAGTGGTTGCAGTAGCCATGAAGTGGTACTCGGCTTCTGTACTTGAACGAGCCACCATTAATTGTTTCTTGGAGCTCCAAATGATTAGATTATGCCCTAGGAAGAAACAATAACCTGAGGTGCTTCGCCTATCATTGGGGCAACTTGCCCAATCTACATCACTATAGAGGGTCAAATTGAGAGAGGATTTGGTGAAGGTTAGACCTTGACGCAGTGTCCCTTTTAAATAGCACAGTATAAGTTTGCAGGCAGCCTAGTGGGCTTGGGTAGGCTGAACCAAAAATTGACTGAGCCTGTTGACAGTGAAGGCTAGGTCTCGCCTGGTGTTGTCAAGATACTGTAAAGAACCAATGGTGCTTCGAAACAAGGTAGGGTTGTCAAATAAAGGAGAGTCTGAAAGAAGGATTTTTGTACCAGTGCCTAGTGTTGTAGGATTAGGTTTGCAAGACTCCATGTTGGTCTTTTTAAGGAGATCAAGTTTATATTTGGTTTGGCTTAAATAGAGACCAGAGGTGTCTCTATAGATTTCAAAGCCAAGAAAATAACTAATCTCACTGAGATCTTTAAGAGCAAAAATGGAGTTTAGTTTAGAAATCAAATTGTGTATTATAGATTGATCATTCCTAGTAATGAGAATGTCATTTACATAAACAAGTAAATAGTCCATAATACCTGCTCTATTTTGAATGTAGAGACTAGCATCAGAAATGGAGTTAATGATTCCCCAGGATAATAGAGCTTGTTGAAGTTTGTTGTACCAAAATCTTGGGGCCTACTTAAGACCATAGATAGCTTTATTAAGATGACAAACATGGTGAGGATACTAAAGGTCTACAAAATTTGGAGGTTGAGACATATAGACAGTTTCAGTGAGATCTCCATTTGAAAAGGCGTTGTTGATGTGAACCTGCCTTATGGACTAATTGAATTGAACCGCTAGAGAAAAGATAACCCGTATGGTTGAAGCTTTTATAACAGGACTAAAAGTATCTTCAAAATCAATGCCAGGGGTTTGGTGAAACCCCTTGGCTACAAGGAGAGCCTTGTATTTCAATATGTTGCCATCAGGTCTGTATTTGATGCAAAAGATCCATTTTGAACCAATGACGTTATAGGTAAGAGAGGGTGGGACAAGAGTCCAGGTGTTGTTTGTTTTCAAGGCAGAGAGTTCTTCTTGCATGGTAGCAACCTATTTCAAGTTTGAGATTGCTTGCTTTAAAGTTTGAGGTTCTGTGTTTGTTGTGGAGAGATAAAGTTTAGGTTTGAAAATACCAGACTGTGACCAAGTAGTCATAGGATGGGTTCTAAGTATAGGCTAATGAAGATGAGTAGTCTGGTCTTGATATGAGAAAGGTGTAGGTAGTACAGAAGATGGGTTAGTATATGTGTCAGGTTGTGTGTTTATAGGTTAACTGGGTATGGTATTGGAAGGTTGCGTGTCTGTATTAGGAACTAATGTATTGGCTGGTAGAAGATTGACGATAGGTTATGGAAAGGCAATGGGCTGAGTCTGGTGAGTTGTTTTTGGGAAAAGTTCAATAAAAGGAAATTAGGATTCATTAAATAAAGCATTCCTCATAATAAATACCCGAACTGTATCGTCCATGCATTTGTAGCCCTTGTGTTGAGAGCTGGGACCCAAAAAGAAGCACTTCTTCGAATGAAAATCAAACTTGAGGGTTGAGTAGTTTCTGAGGTAAGGAAAAACAGAGCATCCAAAAACTCTCAGGAACTTGTAATCTGGGGTGCGATGAAAGAGTACCTCATAAGGAGGTCTAAAGTCGATGGCAAAAAAAGGAGTTAAATTTTGAATATGTGTTGCATAGTCAAAGGCTTCTTACCAAAATCGGAGAGGTAGATGTGCGTGAGCCAACATGGTTAGGCATGCTTCATCAACAGTTCTATGTTTCCTTTCTGGTACCCCATTTTGTTGATAGGTGTACGGACAAGAAAATCTGAGTTGAATACCCTGTTGATAAAGATACGTCTGCAAATTTTTGTATTCAACTCTCATGTCAGACTAAAAAAATTTAATTTTGCAATCCATTTGATTTCGAACCTGTAACTTAAACCTTACAAACGTGTCATAGAGGTCAGATTTTAGTTTTAATGGATAGATCCATGAAAACATGGAGTAGGCATCGACAAAAACTACATAGTATCGTGACCCAACTGATGACAAAACAAGGGCTGGTCCCCAGATGTTAGACTAAATGAGCTCTAAGGGTTTAGTTGTTGTTATGTGTAATTGGTTAAATGAAAGTTAATGCATTTTACTAATTTTGCAAGAATCACAAAAATCAAGAATCAAATTTGAATGACAAAGGTTTAATTTTCTGAGAATGAGAGACAACACTTTAGAATTTGGGTGCCCTAAATGAGCATGTCATATATTAGGATTAAACTTTAAAGAAGTAGCTAAAAGACACTTGTTTGATTGGAGCAGACTTGTAGTGTTGGAGCTATACAAAGCTTTTTGAATGGTTTCTAGTTTTGGTGAGGATGAGCTACTGTTGAGATCCAACGGTACTTGATATAGGTCATCTTTAAGGTATCTTTGAAGGACCACTCTCTAGGTTTTCAAATCCTTAAAGACACAACAATCACCAAAAAATTCAACATAAGTGTCATTATCTTTAGTAAATCTAGAAACACTTAATAAATTTTTGGTGATAGAGAGGACACAGACAATGTTATTTAAATGTAATAGAGAAGAGGGATTTGATTTTGAGAGAAAATTAGTGTTTCCTGTATAAGATATTTGAAGTTTTGATCCATTGCCAACTAGAAGAGTGTCCCTTGGTATTTATTGTGAAGGGAGAGGTTACTTAGATCAGGGGTGATGTGATTTGTCGCACCACTGTCTATGTACCATGAAGGGTCTCTAACAGTTTCGAAAGTGGCTAGATATGAAAAGGCTTTGTGATAGTTTCCTTGAGAGAGGAGAGGTTGGTTGTTTAGAGTTAGTGTGTGAGGAACAGAGTATGGATTTGTTTGAGAGTGTTGGTTGGGTTGATTCTGAGGCATGGCTCACTGAAAAGTTTGGTCATAGCACTTGTAGCACTGCCAGGCTACATGATTCGGTTTTGAACAGATTCGGTAGAAAATTCGATTTCCTATTCTACCGGATCTTCCTCCTCTGTTTCTGCCATGAGTTGCTCCCCTAAAACCTCCTCTATAGTTTCTGTGTTGGTCAGTATTGGTAACTAAATGAGCTTGACTTCCTGCAACTTGATTGATAGCAATTAGAGTAGAGATTGAGACATTTGCGCTTGCATTTAGATGATCTATACGTTGCTCATGTATCATCAGTTGAAACTTGGCATCTTCAAATGTGATAGTCTCCAGTGGAGAGTGGATTAAAACCACTATTGGATCAAAATCATGGCCTAAACCCGCTACGAGAGACATGATAAGATCCTTACTTTTCAATTCATCACCAGCAGCTTTAAGTGAATCTCCAATGCCCTTGATTTTCATAGTAAAATCGTTGATAGAGTTAACTCCCTTGTGCATAGTTTGAAGTTGTTGCCGTAACTGGACTATTTTAGCCATGGACTGTTGGCTGAAGGTTTTGGCAAGACATTGCCATATTTCTAAAGAAGAGGAGTAGTGTGTCACTTGACCTATTAAGTTTTCATTTATGGTTGATATCAGCCAGCTCATGAGAAGCTGGTCTGATTTTCTCCATGTATTATACTCAAGATTTGGAACTAGAGTACCTAAGATGTTTATGAACTTAGATAGGATAGGTGCTTCTGGTTTGATATAGGTGTCTAGATCTAGAGCCCAAATTATGGGAAGGATTTGAATTTTCCAATATAGGTAGTTTGAGTGGTTTAGTTTGATAGGGCTGAAGTTAGGGTTTTAGCAAGAGAGAAGTCCATGGTGGTTTTGTTTGAAGGATGTAATGAGGAAGAAGGTGTTAACTTCTGGCTGGTAGAACCATCGTCGTTAGACATGAGTCTCTGATACCATGAAAACGTTTAACAATCTAGAGATAAAGTAGTCATTGTTGAATTGATAAAAAGAAAGAATAAAAGAGAAGGAGTTCGTTTGAACACAAAGAGAAAAATCAGTCATTCATTAAACGTATTTACAGATATTCCTTTTATAAAGAGAATTCTAAATAATTATGTTTTGCTTTTACAAGAAAATATCTCTAACAAACTATAACTCAACAAGGCCAACTCATCATATTCTAGAATGTTGTAACAACCGAATCATTTTGAAGTGAGAAATGTTTCTGTGTTATTGAGACTGTAAACTTTGTTGTTGAATCACTATTGTTGCAATTCTGTGAATGTTTGTGTAGATTAAGTTATTGAACCTGCATTTGATTTTCCAATTGATTGTCTATATTAACAGAATTTACAATAAAGATGATAATGAGAGGTGGATCAATTGGTCCAGATTTCTCACTTAAGACTCTCCTTTCTAGGAGGTCTTGAGTTCGAGTCACACCAAATGAGAGAAAATAGGCATGTTTTTATTGATGATCCTTTAGCCCCCTGGGCACACCTCTTTGATCGGATCAATTACGGAAGCCTTGCTTCCAGCGGCAGTGTGGGAGTTGGAGTTACTAGGGAACCCGAGGGCTTATGGGAACTTGATGCTGAGTAGGGGGGAGCCAGTAATCAATCATCAGTTGACCAATCAAGTATGTAAAGATTCCTTGTGCGCAGAAGTATACAGGCTACGTAGGAACCTGAGGGATCTTGGGGTTCCAGATTTACATCCTCTAGGCTCTTAGGGTGGGGTTGTAGGGGCTTCGGCTTAGCTCCGAGATACCTAATGTAATAAAAAAAAAAAAAAGAATTTACAATAAGGATAAGTTTGGCCGATCTTTAGACTTTCGCATGCAAACTCCTTTTGTTTCTATTTGAAGTTTGCACTTTTTAGTAGAAAATGGAAAGGTTTATAAATGCCCTAACTTAAGCCTAACTATTGTCTACTGAACCGCCAGTCAACAAGAATACACGCCTGAGTCTGAACCGTCCGATCAATTGACCGTCTTGATTGATGTGATTCGTGAGATTCAACGTTCATATCACTCGTGACTATTCGCTTATTTCTTACGACTCCATTTTATAATAACCCCAGATTTTCTCTTACAAGGCTTTGTTGAGCTAAACTAAACACTTCTTCGTTTCTTTTTCTTCTCCGTATTGCCACTTACAATTTTCTAAAGAAGGAAGGTTTCTTTCTTTCTCCATCCTCATCGTTTTCGATCCCAACTTCTTCTAAGGTAATATCCTTTTGCGGCTGCTCTGTCTTTTCGATTTTCACTAACGTTGAATATCTCACCGTTGGTTTTTTTATTTTAAAATTTTCTTTTAGCTGTGTATAGTTTCCGGCTTCTTTTTCTTGTACGAACTGTTAACGTCTTGCCCTTTCACTTGATTGTTGATTTGTTTCATTGTGATTCATGTTCTTCCAACTTAATTTTAATACAATTTCGAAAATCTGTTGCCTTTATGTGCTTGTGAGCTGATATGAGATATTTTGGTATTGAACTGGTAGTTTTTATATGGAAAGGGTTCGAAATCACCAATCAAATGATTCAGCTTGATTAGCTCTCTAACAATTAGATGTCAGTTTTCTTGTTTATGGAAGTAAAGATTGTATAATCTTGTAGTAATTAAAGTTCACTTATTTCCTTTTTTTAATATAATTTTATTTGGTTTTAATCTCATTTGATCCATGGTTTTTTATCTTAGTATTAACATTCTAAGTTTTGCAAGCAAACTATTACAGTTTTGTTGTACTTCCAAAGATATTTGTTTGTCTTCTTCTTTTCTTTTCTTTTTTGGTACATAGGAAAACTCCAATGTATACCCAACTCCATGCACCTTCAGGATTCTAATATTGGTGGATGAGGAGGTAGTCATGCCTCCCTATCATCAAGATAGATGCCTGAGAGCTAAGAAATAGAGTCTTTACAACAGTCTAAGTGCTTTTGAGCTTATTCCTTTTTTATTTGATTATTTCTTCTTTTTTCTTCCAGGCTATAAAACTTTTTGGTTTACTGACGCTCACTTAGTGATCAGTCTACCACTGATTTTCAGCATTCTTGATGTTGAACTTGGCTACGTAAGGCTCAGGGAATGCTGCATGATGTGCCTTATTGTTCTGAACCCTGTCCCTGAAGTCAATGAGGTCGTAGCATCTCCAGAGATGCTTTTTTTCATCCTTAATGGTACTGAATCTGTAGATTCATCTGCATTTAGCACCCAAAAGCACTATGACTGCACTAGTTGTGTATTTTCTCTTGTCTTGATGCATGATCTTTGTGAAGACGGTTGAGTTGCTTGGACATCCATCTCTTGTTGTTTTAGAATTAGTCTGTGTTGGCTGGGGAGTGCTGTTGTATTAGTGTATTGTTATCTGTTGACTGGATGGAAACTAAACCAACGGTGTTGACACAAAGGTATGAAGTAGGGAGATTGATTGGGCAAGGCACATTTGCAAAAGTTTATTACGCCAGGAGTATCAGAACAAACCAGAGTGTGGCAATTAAAGTGATCAACAAAGAGAAAATTTTCAGGGCAGGGCTTGTGGATCAGATCAAAAGAGAAATATCTGTCATGAGAATGGTTAGACATCCTAACATTGTGCATCTCTATGAGGTCATGGCCACTAAAAGTAAGATTTTCTTTGTTATGGAATATGCCAAAGGTGGTGAGCTTTTCAATAAGGTTGCAAAAGGAAGGTTGAAGGAGGATATTGCAAGGAAATATTTTCAACAATTGATCAATGCAGTTGATTTCTGCCACAGCAGGGGTGTTTACCATCGAGACATAAAACCTGAAAACCTATTGTTGGATGAGAATGAGAATTTAAAGATAACTGATTTTGGTCTGAGTGCCTTTGCTGAATCCAAGCACCAAGATGGACTACTCCATACAACTTGTGGAACACCTGCCTATGTTGCTCCTGAAGTCATTAACAGGAAAGGCTATGATGGAGCTAAGGCTGATATTTGGTCTTGTGGGGTGGTTTTGTATGTATTATTGGCAGGTTATCTCCCATTTCATGATTCAAATTTGATGGAGCTGTACAGAAAAATTGGCAGAGCTGAGTATAAATGCCCTAATTGGTTTCCAACAGATGTCCGTAGGCTTCTGTGCAAGATACTAGATCCAAACCCAAGCACTAGGATTTCCATGGAGAAGATTAGGGCAAGTTATTGGTTTAGAAAAGGATTAAATCTCAACCAGAGTAAACCTGAAACTGAAGCTGATGGTGCAGCTAACCATGACAGGAATGGTTCTGGTCCTTCTCAAAGTTGTAGTGAGGCCAGTGAGCCTAAACAGGAACAAATGAAACCTCCTAGCTTAAATGCTTTTGATATCGTTTCAATTTCTGCTGGGTTTGATCTTTCTGGATTGTTTGAGGACAACCCCGAAATGAGAGAAACAAAATTTACTTCCAGACAACCTGCCTCAGTCATCATCTCTAAACTTGAGGACGTGGGTAAGCAGCTAAGCCTGAAGGTGAAAAAGAAGGAAGCAGGTTTGTTGAGAATGGAAGGACTTAAAGAAGGTAGAAAAGGACCTTTGTCCATAGATGCAGAGATCTTTGAAGTAACTCCAGCTCTTCATCTGGTGGAGCTTAAAAAATCTGAAGGGGATACATTGGAATATCAGAAGATACTGAAAGAGGATATAAGGCCCGCTTTACAAGATATTGTATGGATTTGGCAGGGTGAACAAGAACAGCCAAAAGAAACACAAGAGAGGCAGCAACAGGAATATGTATTACAACAGCAGCAGCTACAACAATGAAGGCTGCCTGCACAAACTTCTCATGATGTATCATACGTTTGTACAATTTGATAAACTGCACAGTTACATTTTTTACCATGTTCTCTTCTATTTGAGTTTTATGTCCCAACCTCAATGAACTTTGTCGTATTTGGTATATGCTGGCTGATTAGTGATTAGGTCTCTTTAATTCTAAAGTCAATTTCTGACAGTTTGTGTGTACTTATCTATCTAAAGTTCAATACTGTTGTATACCCGCCAAAACGTTTCATTTCGTTACACTGTTGTTTTGAAAGCTCTGCTTTCTGCAAGTAAAAAAAATATGTTCATGAAGGATATGGCTTAATTTTCTGCTTTTGGACCTTATCGATTACATCCACAGAAATTTTTTAGGAATCTTCAAATAGATAAAGAGTCCACACTTTCTAGACTCGAGTCAAATAGCAACTGGGGCCTGGGCGTAACAAGTGCTTGGGAGAAACTTGAAGATGAGATGAGATGGCTTAGCAAATGCTGTTCACTTAGAGAAAGCACTCCCACAGTTTTCCTGCGAAATAAAAACGTAAGGCGGTGGGTATTTCTGGTGAGTTGTACCGATGATGCCTGCCTGTCTGCCTGCCCGGTATGCGGTATCTGTTATTCAATTGGTCCCGTGATGCATGTCTTTTCCACGGCACAAGGAACATTAGGTGCAAGTCTGCATTTGTTGTAACGTCACGTAACGAATGCCTGGCCAAGACACTTGTTAGTTATCTTCTGACATTAGGTTGTTTCATGTTTTTGTCAACCACTAATACATCATCATGTCACAATGGTTTTGAATATTTACTAGTTGTGGTTCGAGTGATAATAAATTTTCATGGCACCTGACCTACCAGTCCTTTTTAGATTGGAAGGAGAAGATTCTTTCTTTTGATTGATCGGAATGAACAAAATATAAATGATTACTTTGTGTTGAAGAATAGAGATTTACATGCGAACAGTCTTACGGGATAAGATTATTAGAAACAAAAATCCCTATAATCAAGGGATTTCTGCTATAAACTTCTAGATATAATTTAGTTAAGATTAGTACCTATTTTCTTGCTGGTAAGTTGTATATATATGTATTCGTGTATATTAAATAGAAAATAAGTTTTCTTATAAATTTAAACATGGTATCTGAGCCCTAAGATTTTCGATAAGTGTTCTTTTTTTTTCTCGGTACAACCTTCATGGTTGCTTTAGTCAACCTTCATTGTTGCTCATTCTTGTCAGATTTCTCAATCTCCATAACTATTATTTTACCCAATCTTTCTCTTATTTCACCATGGCAAATTCTGGAACTTCTTAAACCACCATTCCCTGCTCAGATGGATCTGTCTCCGTCCAGAAAATTGGGAACTACAGAATGTTCATGTCTCCAATAGAGTTAATGACAAGAATTATCTCAAGTGGTCACTCCTTGTTCGCACCTATCTCAAAGGGAAAGGGTAGCTTGATCGCCTGCTAAAATCAAGACCTGCAACAGGGAATTCAACAACAGAAACATGGGAAGAAAAGGACTCCATGATCATGTCATGGTTGTGGGACTCCATGAAACCTTCAATTAGTGATACGTGCGTGCTTTTAACCACTACGAAGGAGATTGGGACTGTGTTCAATGTATTTATTCAAAGGCATGCAATGTCGCTCAAATCTATGAAATTAAGATCAAAGCCCATGCCACCCAGCAAGGAGACAAATTAGTCACAGAATATGCTAACACTCTACAAACTATGTGGCAAGAACTTGACCATTACCATGTCATTGAGATGAAAAGTCATGAAGAAGTCGTTTTTCTAAAAAAAATTCATAGAAAAAGAGCATATTTATGATTTCTTGACTGGATTAAACCCTAAATTTGATCAAGTCAAGGTTCAAATTCTTGGAAGCGAGTCCATACCCTCACTAGAAGAGGTTAGTTCCCTTATTAGAGCAGAGGAGAGCAGAAGAAACATGATTCTTGAGCCCCAGAAGATGGATGGGTTAGCAATGGTGATAAAGGCAAATAAACAAGACAAAGAAAGGAGTGATCAAGCCCAACCTAAGCAATTTGGAAAGGGCAACTTGTGGAAGGAAAATAAGGATAATATATCGTGCACTTACTGCAAAAAATCGAGACACACAAAGGAGACCTGCTGGAAATTGAATGGGAAGCCACTAAGTCTTGAATGGGGAAATTGAAGAGGTTAACCATGACCACAGGCACATTTGGCTGAACAGAAGGAAGATGAAGAAAATCCAACAACAAGGAGTTTTAGTAATGAAGAGATTGAGAAATTAAGAGGTTTGTTGAGTTCCTTTGAATAACCGAAAGGTACATGTTCCTTTGCTCTCTTAGGTAAACCTACGTTCTCTTTGTATTTAGACACCTCAAAAATTAAGTATTACAATAGCCCTTGGATTATAGACTTTGGTGTCGCAAACTACATGACCCCTATATCACAGTTTTTCCGCATATACAACCCTAGTCCAAGTAATAGGAAAATCATAGTTGCCAATGGAGAATTAGCCATTATTTCCGATTATTGAGACATAAAATTGAGCCCTACACTCACTCTAAAAAATGCCTTACATGTACCAAAATTATCAGTCAATCTAATCTCTATCCAAAGGCTTACTAATGACCTTAATTGTGTTGCCATTTTTCCTCCTTGCTGCATTTTTTAGGACCAGGACAAGGGGAAGAGGATTGGACTTGCTAAGGAATGGAATGGTCTCTATTACCTTGAACCATATCAAAAAGTTAAGATAAATACACCTTTGTCCTTCCTTAGTTCTTCGACTAAAGATTCTATTTGGTTGCACAATCTCTGTCTAGGTCATCCATCATTTAGAGTTCTAAAAACTATGTTTCCCCACTTATTTCATGGATTAGATATCTCTGAATTTCACTGTGAAACTTGTGAATTGGCAAAACATACTCTTGTATCTTTTCCTGTTAATAATAAAAGAGCTTCTCACCCTTTTCATGTGATTCATTGTGACATATAGGGTCCATCCACTATACCCAATATTTCTGGAGCCCGTTGGTTTGTCTCTTTGATTAATGATTGTACTCGGGTTACATGGTTGTTTCTCCTTAAACGAAAATCTGATGTAGGGATTGTTATTACAGATTTTCATACAATGATTCAAAATCAGTTTGGGGTAAAGATAAAGGTGTTTAGAACGGACAATCCTAAAGAATATTTTAACCAAGTCTTATCTCCTTACTTCCAATCACATGGTATTATTCATGATTCATCTTGTGTTAATACCCCTCAACAAAATGGAGTGGCCAAAAGAAAAAATGAACACTTACTTAATACCACTCGGGCCTTACTTTTTCAAGGAAATGTCCCTAAATTTTATTGTGGTGAAGCAGTTCTTAATGCCACCTATATGATCAATAAACTACCCTCAGGTGTTCTAGACAATAAGAGTCTTGTCAAGCTCCTAAACTCTTTTTACCCTCATTTTAGAACTTCCAATGGACTCACTCCTAGGGTATTTGGGTGTTCTACTTTTGTTTGTGTCCATAGACAAAATTGGGGGAAGCTTGATCCTAGAGCCATTAAGTTTGTGTTTCTAGGATACTCATCAACTCAAAAGGGATACAAGTGTTACAATCCGTCTACAAGAAGGACCTATATCTCAGTTGATGTCGCTTCTCAGAGTGCAAATTCTTCTTCTCAAAGTCCTATCTTAAGGGGGAGAATAGCATAATGGAAGATAGTCCTTGCAGTTCCTTTGAACCAATAAATACCCTAGACCTCTCTCGTACTCTAACTCCTATCTGCTAAACCCAACCAAATCCTATCAGCATCACAAAACCTGAGCCAAGTCCAGACACAGAACCTCCTAAGTTAACTCCCATCCTAGCCAAAACCCCCCACAAGTTTCCAAGTTTTCCTTAAACATACTCAAGGAGAAAAGAAATTCCAACACCGAAGCAAACTACAGACATTCCAAGATTGAAGCAAGTTCAAGAATCAGATCCTAGCCCTGGAAATGAGATCACCAGGAGTACTCAACCATGCTCAAATATCCAAACAGGTAAACATTCCACTACTCCAAGTGATGATTTAGACCTTCCTATTGCTGTTAGAAAAGGAACTAGAGAATGCACCCATCGATCACTCTATCCACTTTCCCATTATATCTCCTTCAAACACCTCTCACCTACCCAAAAAAGTTTTATTATGAGTTTAAATACAATTGTTATTCCTAACACTGATTTCGAGGTCTTATCAACAAAGGAATGGAGAGATGCTATGAGAGAAGAAATGAATGCTTTGGAGAAGAATCATACATAGGAGGTTGTTGACAAACTGAGAGGGGAGAACATTGTTGACTGATCTACACGGTGAAATACAAGGTCGATGGCTCCTTAAAGAGATACAAAGCTAGGTTGGTAGCTAAAGGATATACTTAGACCTATGGAGTAGATTATTAGGAGACATTTACCCCAATTGTGAAGATGAACACAATAAGGATCTTGTTATCCTTGGCAGCTCATTTTGACTGGCAGCTTCTTCAGTATGACGTTAAGAATGCCTTTCTTCATGGATATCTCAATGAAGAAATATACATGAATGTTCCACCTGGATTTATAGAAGATACAAGTAAAAAGGTGTGTAAATTGAGAGAGGCTCTTTACGAACCAAAACAATCTGCAAGATCCTGGTTTGGTAAGTTTGCAAAAGTGATGAAAGAATAATGATATAAGCAGAGTCAAGGGGATCATGCTCTTTTCATGAAACACTCAAAAACAGGAGGGGTGACCATTATTTTGGTCTATGTGGATGACATTATAATAACGGGAAATGATGAAAAAGAGAAGATGGAATTGAAGCAAAAACTGTTAAAGGAATTTGAGATAAAAGAACTAGGAAAACTAAAGTATTTCCTCGGTATTGAAGTGGCATATTCAAAGCAAGGGATATTCATCTCTCAACAAAAATATGTTGCAGATTTATTAATGGAAACTAGGAAAATTGGGTGCAAACCGATGTCTACTCCAATGGATTCAAATTACAAACTTGGAGAAGCAAAGGAAGAACTGGCAATGGACAAGAACATGTATCAGCGACTAGTGGGCAAGCTAATATATTTAGCACATAGTCAGCCAGATATAGCACATTCGGTGAGTGTAATCGGTCAATTTATGCACGACCCAAGAGAATCTCATACTCAAGCTGTCTACCGAGTCCCACATTACTTAAAAGGCAGTCCAGGCAAGGGAATATTGTTTAAAAGGGGCCATACACTATCCTTAGAAATCTACACGGGTGCAGACCATGCAGGATCTCCGGTTGACAAAAGATCAACAACGGGCTACTGCATGTTTCTTGGAGGTAATCTAGTTACATGGAGGAGTAAAAAAAAACGTAGTGGCTCGATCATCAACAGAATTTGAATTCAGGGCTATTGCACAGGGACTATGGGAACTATTATGGCTGAAAATCATTCTTGATGATTTAAAAATCAAATGTGAAGGTCCTATGAAGCTCTATTGTGACAACAAGTTTGCAATTAGCATAGCACATAATCCTGTACAACATGACAGGACAAAGCATATTGAGATTGATAGACATTTCATCAAAGAAAAGTTGGAAGAAGGACTAGTGTGTATGTCCTATGTTCTTTCGGATCATCAGCTAGCAGATGTTTTAACCAAAGGGCTAAATGCTTCAAGATTTCATGATATTATATGCAAGCTGGGAATGGAAGACATCTATTCCTCAGCTTTGAGGGGGAGTGTTGAAGATATAGATTAGATAAGATCAATCTTATGGGATAAGATTATTAGAAACAGAAATCCCTATAATCAAGGGATTTCTGCTATAGACTTCTAGATATAGTTTAGTTTAGATTGATACCTATTTTCCTGCTGATTAAGTTGTATAAATATATGTATCCGTGTATATTAAAGATATAGAAGTCTTCCTGGAAATCTTAACAGTATAGATAAGAGAAGAAGAAACAACAGAAAAGAAGAAGGAAGAAATAAAAATTGGGAGGAAGAATAATGCAGGATCATCTCGTCTGTGGCTGTAGTAGACATGTACTAGAAGTAGATTTAAGGTGTTAGTGGTTTTATTTTGAACTGAACTCTACTAAGGTCTTATTTGAATTGATAGTTCTATCTATTCGGCATTTACTTTTCTAGTTAGATTAAAGTTGGATGTAATGATATTGAATCCAGGATGTTTAGACATCATTTTTTGGGTTGCGATTGGTTCCCCTTGGGTGAGGATATCCTGGATAGATCCTATAGAATGTGAAGAATCATGAAGAGGATTATCAGTGTCATCAAAAGGTTCCTCTAGAGGCCTTTCACCTAGAAGCTTAAGAACTTGAGCAAATTAAGACCTAAACTCCTAGTAAAGCAATTAAAAGAGAATTCTATGTCTCATTTTAAAATTAATAGAACAATTGTCAGGGCTGGCCCTGTGAATCTCGTCAGTGTGATCTTGTTCCGTATTTTGTGCTTGTATCCTCTTAGTTGAACCTAGAAGATTGGTGTATAGTTTCTGATTATGAGTTTGCTCTTTTTCTGCAGGTAATGTCAGCCTAGAGGCTGCTGTCAATTGGGTAGTTGAGCATGAGAACGACCCAGATATAGATGAGATGCTATTGGTACGAGTCCTCTCATATCTTATATTTTCATCATTGTGGTTATACCATTTCATTTTATTTAAGCCCTTGGTATGAATCTCCTCTTATCTTCTATTTTCATCATTGTGATGATATTGTTTCATTTTATTTAACTATGTGTGTACACGGAATGTTACTGGTTGATATGCATTGAAGTTACTTAATAGAATTGGGGGTGACCTTACTGGTCAGTGTACTAAATTTGGTTTCTGCTTTCTATAACTGAATTTTTTCAATTTGTCTTTTACAAACAGGTGCCTGCCAACACTAAAGTCGAGGCTACCAAACCAACTCTTACACCAGAAGAAGTGAAACTGAAAGCACAAGAACTGAGGTGTGATGTACTAGCAATTCATTTTGACTACTGTATGTAATGGTAATTGGAATTGATTTTGATGGAAGTACCTTGATATACTATGTTTTGGTAAGTTGCAACTAGACAGTACATAAAAATAACGTCAAGGATACCACATTTCTAAAAAGAGAAGTTCTAACTCCATTACAATATATTTTTGTTAGAAATTCATGTAATGATAATTTAAAGCCTCATTTTAGTAATTGTCCAAATGAATCATGTAAGAATTGGCAGGCTGCTAAAAAGGACCAGAAAGGGGGAAGGTTTTTATCAGCACCACCAGCTCCATCAATGCCACAATTTTTTTTGTTCTATAAATGCTATCAGTTCTGTACTACCTGTCAAAGAATGCTTATGATTTAAAATACCTTCTATGATGACTATGGAGTTTAATGCGAGTGTTCCTGAGTATATTTACATGTTACATTCCTTTCCTATTTATTCTGGTAGTTTTGCGATCGAATCTCTCTATTCCTGTAAGTAGCTTTATGATTTCATATGGTTCCCAATATTCTTTAAATATTATAGGGAGCGTGCTCGCAAGAAAAAGGAGGAGGAAGAGAAGAGGATGGAAAGAGAAAAGGAAAAGGTTCTTAATTCTGTATCTATTTGCAGCTTTAGACCATGCGTAGGTCATGTATTATAGCCCAAACGGAACGCTCTTCTTTTTTTAAGATCTGTTGGCTGACAGGAACACAAAGCTTCTTTTACAGTTTTCAATCTTAAACCAACTTTCAGTAGGCAATATATTTTTAGTTCTTAGGGAAGGCGAACTTTTGTTAAAGTCTATGAACATACAATATTTAAAAGCTTCTTTATTCTTCAATATATATATTTGAAAGCTTCTTTCAATCTATTTTCTTGGATCATAATTCCTGAAGTCATTCACTATCTACTTAATGTTAAAGTTCTACTTCATTATTATATTAGGAGAGGATTCGAATTGGCAAGGAACTCCTAGAAGCAAAGCGAATTGAAGAAGAAAATGAAAGAAAACGGTCTGTATCAATCTATAGCAACTATTTCACATACTTGTTTAATTTCTATGACAGCATTAAGTGCCATTTTTATGCATTTTTTATTTGAATTAACATCCAATTAAAATCTTCAGGTTGATTGCCTTACGGAAGGCAGAAAAAGAGGAAGAGAAGAGAGCTAGAGAAAAAATTCGTTTGAAGTTGGAAGAAGACAAGGTTCATGTTTTTCCCTTCATTTTTTATCCTCCTATATAACAAGAATGGTTTGTTGAGGTGGAGAATTTAGTTTGTTTTTACTTTCACCAGATAACTTTCCTATAAACTCTTCAAAGAAAAGAGAAAAAATTAAAAATTTGTTAATATGAAAAGAGTGAAGCCTTTATATCACTTATAAAAAGGAAAAGTAAAAGGGTATGATTAAAATTCTACTATATAATAAGGATTACACGTTCCATCAATTTCTTTTTACTAGTATAATATCATATAATGTAGGTTTTACTAGGTAATGTCTAACTATGGTTGGTTGCTTCACAGGCGGAAAGGAGGAGGAAGCTTGGATTGCCACCAGAAGATCCTGCAACAACCACTAAGCCTATTGTGGAGGAGAAAAAGGTACATAGGAAATTTCATGCATTTAACAGATATGTGCATCCAAGTGTCTCTGACAGTTATTTCACCCCAAATATCTTGCAGAGTATGTTGCCTGTTAGACCTGCCACCAAAGTTGAGCAAATGAGAGAGTGTTTGCGATCTCTCAAGCAGAATTACAAGGTAAAAAATATTATGCTTTTACGACTTGAAGAATATACATACAAATGATCGTTCAAAAATTTACACCCACCATACTGTTTGGTAAAATAAGGAATGAACGGTAGGAAGATGGCAGTAAGATTTAGGGGGATGAGGTTTTAACTAGTGGGATTTCTCGATTCACTGTTATTTAATGTAATCTATGACTGGGTAACTATTTTGCTTTAGACTATTTTAAGTAGGTTAATTTTGATGGTTTTATGTGTTTCGTGCACAAACTTGGTTCTTGATTATTTCCCAATTTCATCTGTATATCTGGTATGAATCAACAATATGTGCATAAATCATCTAACATAAGGTATTTATTAGTTGTAAAATGTATGCAGCACATATGCACCCACAAGTTATTTGCCTTTTCAAATGTTATATTGTGTTAGATTTCCCAACTTTTTCGCCATCTATTTCAGTAGTTGTTTGGTACTATCCTACTCAGTTGTTTGGCTTTTGTGGAACAGGATGATGATGCCAGAGTTAAGAGAGCATTCCAAACACTCTTAACCTACATAGGGAATGTTGTGAAAAGTCCCAATGAAGAGAAGTTCAGAAAGATTAGACTCAATAACCAGGCATTTCAGGTATGAAATTATGTTACTTTTTGGTCATTTGGAACACTATACGAACATGTGAATGGGTTGGTATTAGTTCCAAGTCGTGCTTGTTTGTCAAAATAGAAAGAATTTTGGATATAAAATGAGCAGGAGGAATATGTGTTCATTAGTTCTGTTGCAAATTTTGTAATTATTCTTTTGCTATGCATAAAATTGACACTTCTTTTCTTAATGTCTTCTTTCCTAGTGTATATTGAACCAAAGGCAATTTTATATTTATATGTACTAATTATCTAGCTCTCTTTCACAAATTGGTTTCTATTATAACGTTATTGCATATTTTAATACCCTCATGTACGTTGTTGTATTACAAGAACCGAATCGAAGCAAGCTGAGTCTCATCTTCAGTTTTTCATAAGCTTTTTCTTGCTCTGTTTGACGTTTTATGTGACAATGAACAGGATAGGGTTGGTTCATTGAGAGGTGGTATCGAGTTTCTGGAGCTGTGCGGGTTTGAGAAAATCGAAGGCGACGATTGTCTTTTCTTATCTAGAGACAAGGTTGACGTGGCAGTACTTAACTCAGGTGGCTCGGAGCTCAACTCTGCAATCAATAATCCGTTTTTTGGAGTTCTTTAGTTTCAGATAAATTAAAAAAAAAAGTCCTAGTTTTTATTTGAATTTGTACACCTTTATATTGACGTCCAACAAATTTATTGAAGTCTAATTTCAGGCAACTATTTGAACATTTTCATCCATGTTTAATGACGTGTTTTAGTTAAGAAATAGAAGAACCGTGCACATGTTTAAGGCACACATTGCATTCAAAGCATGAAAGATCTGTGAAGAAAGTAATATAGAATGGAAGCTGTTTTCTACTGTGTTATTTGAAACCTTAAAAAGTGTCAGTTACAACAACGTTGACGAGTTTATCTTTAGGCTATACATGAGCTGAGGAGAAGAATGAGGGATTTGGAGCCGTTGGTTCTATACAAGGCTAAAGGAGAGAATCAAGGAGATTAATAGATATGTACAATAAGATCAATTTAAGATATTAACGATAATATGCCCTCTCAAGTTGGAGCATGAAGATTCGTAATGCCCAAATAGGATAAAAGCAAGTGGAATTAGTAACGTCTGAGAGCCTTGGTAAAAAGGTCTGCAGGTTTTGCTTTGGATGAAATGTGGACTGTTTGTATTTTCCCGACCTGATTATGTTTACAAATGAAATGACAATCGATTTCGATGTGCTTGGTACGTTTATGGAAGACTGGGTTAGCCGCAATATGCTTGGCAGATTGATTATCACAGTAGAGTTTGGTGGCTGTCGAAAAAGAGAAACAAGTTTGAAAATAGATGTTGTAGCCATATTAATTCACTAGTTGTATGTGTCATAGCTCGGTACTCTGCCTCAGCGGATGACCGTGAAATGGTTGTCTGTTTCTTAGACTTCCAAGAGATAGGAGAGCGGCCTAAGAAAATAAGGTACCCTGTGATGGATCATCTTGTTGTAGGGCAGTTGGCCCAATCGGAATCGCAGTAAGCATTAAGTTGAAGGGGACTAGAACTGGATAAAAGAAGGCCTTAGCCAGGAGATGCTTTGATATAACGAAGGACTCTTTTGGCAGCATCAAGATGGGGTTGTCGTGGAGCATTAAGAAACTAGCTCAGCATTTGAATGGAGTAGCTAAGGTCAGGTCGTGTAATGGTCAAGTATAGCAGACGCCCAACAAGCCGACAGTATTGCAAAGGATCGTCCAACAGATCGCCTATTTTAGCTAACAATTTGTGTTTTTGTTCCATTAGAGAGGTAGCATGTAACATCCTACCCTCGAGGGGAAGGGTAAAATAGTATTTTGAAAAGGGCTGAGAGTGATTAGGATTGTTTTGCCATATTTATGCATACCCTTACATATGAATAGTGAAACTTGCACATGAACATAACTGTATATGCATTCATGACATTTCTCGGTATATGTGCCTAATGTGATTTTGTTGTGAAAAATGTGATTTTTGTGCTTAAAAAAATTAATTGGAGTGATTTTTGTGTGTTTTACATTTTTGGAAAATTTTAGGAAATTTTCCGGGGAAATTTCTCGGACTGAAAAAATCGCCAGGCGGCGGACTGATTGGTTTCCGGTACTGGAAATTTCTGCCCAATGACACTGGATATTGAAATAAATGATTTTGGAATCTCAATTTCAGAGATGAAATTGACGTGGATTAAT
>JANITX010000211.1:9241723-9254605 GCA_027564395.1 Erythroxylum ulei
CTTTCAGGTCCCAATAACCTAGGACAGCCATAAAGGCATGTACACTAGCACCCGTTCTACGGAAGCGGGATGTTACATAGCAGAAGGGAATTTGGTATGTGTGTGGAATTAAGTGTGCAATGGGCGTTAAATAGATATGGGATAAAAACGCAGCTAGTGTGGGATATGTGTTATGTGTGGATTATACACCGAGATTTAATGCAGTGGGATTAAAAGGTGGATTTGATGGTGGCTTTATCAAGGTTGTAGTGGGCGTAAATTAATTTTTGAAAAATATATAGGTGAAGTCATACATATGTTCTGGATTGAGATACACCATGGTTCAAACTTCTGATTTTTCAGACTTGTTCTTCTTGGGTTTGTGCGTGATTTCTTTGTTGAGTCGTGTTTGGTTGGCTGCATGTGGTGTGCGTTTACAACTCCATCTTTGGCAGTAATGATTATTAATTAATTTTTTTATGTGTTGCGTATATTTTGGTTGGTGAATGTGTTATCGGTACAGCTGTAGCTTTGTGTTGGTGTTTATGTGAATCAACCCATTGTTGTTGCAACGACTTCAGATTTATTTTAGTAGAGCTGAACCTTTCGAAAAGTTGTTCTTCTCTTTTATCTCAAGTGTATTATTGTTTGTTTTTAGTTGATTGACCATTTGAGTTGTTTATTTCGTATCTTTATTATCAAATACTGTTTAGAAAAATCCTTTGACAAGGTTAATACGAGTCGGTCGTATTATTGGATGTGAAATTCTTTCACAGAAAGTGAAATTAAGATATAGTGTCAAGAGTTGAGTAGTGTCGGCTCAGTAAAGCCTTGGGTAAATCTATTGTATTTTGGTAAAAGTGATTAAGTTGGGTGAAGGCCCCGCAGATGCATACAAGATGTGTCAAATTACGTTACCAAATTTTTTGTGTTATTTGTTATTTCATGTTTTTTATTGTTTTTGTTTTTGTTTGTGTTGGAGACAAATACGATAAAATTGAAAATTTTGCAAAACTACTACCCCTTTTGGTTTTTCAGAACTGTTTCCATTTCTTATTAGATTATGAACAATAAAAATAAGATTAAATAACTAATAATGAGTTGCTTTAGTAGTTAGTTTTAATCTCCCTGACCCTAATATTGGAAACACATTTGCATGCCTGGCTATCTACTGAAAGGAGTCTTTGCTCTTATCAAATGTTATAATAAGATAACGCGAGAACATCTTGTCACACCAATGACGCCATTAAAATAATCCGGGAAAAGACAAGGTGTTATCTGTAAGTTAGATACAACATCCCAGGTGATGATTAACGGAACTGTCTGTATCATCTATCTATAGCCACTTTGTTCAAGGTGTAGACACTAACACTGGATACGCGATAGAGCTTTGCATGCCCTTTAAGAGGTTGAAAAGATGATGTTTCTATAATGAATTCATTCTGAGCCTTCAGAAACCCCAAATGTTACTGACTAAAAAGTCGGAAAGCAAGAACCAATACATTACGGAAACATTTTCTCCATTGCTTCAAGAATTGACAAGCCTAAAAGACTTAAACAGAAGAAACAGTTTAGCACCATAATAGGCATTATGGAACAAATGAGCATAATATCCTAACATTTAAGAGAAGCACCATTGTGTCAATGATCTGTGAGGTAGTCGGGATAAGAAATAGCTTTCTATTGAAGAAAGCCATACGTTGAAGCGTATTGCATATCTTGTTCCATGCTCCATTTCCAACGCCTAATTGTTGGACAAATTGGCAAGACTATGTCAAATCTATAATCTCAGGTAAACTATTTGAGACTAATCTCTTCTTGTTGGTTGACCTAAGTCTACATTCAGGAGATGGGGACAACAAATCTATAATCTCAATTTCCCTAGGGGCAATAGAATTGTGATACGATCCTCGATCTTTAGCAGCAGCTGTTTTGCTTTTGAAATCTTTTTCCCTTGGCAAATTGAACTCCGGAATACCTTTTTCAGCCAATTTCCACGCATTCTTACCTTCAGTCTCACCGCTAATACTTGAAAATTTTGGTCTCACTGTTGAATTAGTGAAGCTAAAGGGTTGTTCTTGATCAACCTCAGGAGTTGCTGGGCGTACATAATCCACTGCAGGAGCGAGTAGATCACTTTGTCGTTTGTTGCCACATTCCCTATACCATCCAAATTGTTCACAAGCCACATCTATGATCTGTGCAGCATCTGCAGAAGTGCGTGCAATTGAAACAGCAGTTGTCTCTATTGCAGTTCCAGTTGGGTCACTCGCAACATTATTTCCATCCTTACTGCCACCTTCACCATCCCCACCTCCAACAAAACTGTCATCGCTTCCATTATAACACGGATAGGCTTGGAGACCCAACATGGCTGTATTCACAGATGCACTTGTGTCACTAACTTTCATGAACTCTACATCATCACCACAATCATCTTCAGAATATTGACTTTCGTGAAAATCATCAATTGTTCCATTATAGCAAGGAAGTTCTTCCATGGGGCAAACTTGGACACTCATATGCTCTGGCAAGCCAGAGCAACCTGCTGAGTGTTGTGTGTATTTTGTCGAGAAGTAATTTACAGTGATGTTCAAGCTGATCACAAAAAAGTATCATTTGATAATTCAGACCCCTTTCAATCAACACAAAAAGAAGGAAATACCCTAGTAAATCATACCTAATCCAAGCTGGGAGATTAAGCATTGTGTATGCAAGTTTGATCTTATTAGCAACTCCTGAGAAGGATTTGAAAGTTGCAGCTGCTTGCCTGACAGCCAGTGACTCAGCCGGGTGCTGCCATGCCCATTCAAACTGCAGTTTGAACACAACGACACACTTCTGAAATATTAGTTCCTAGAAAACGCTGAATTCTAGAGAACCTAGGAGAGTGAAAAGGTTACACGGAATCAGATTTCAGACATTGTATCAAGTAATACAACCCTAACGTAAAATGCCACATAAAGCCACGAGTAATCTTTAGGAATCAGTTTGGTGACAGTAAGTTCTTCACTGTAAGTTAAACAAAATTGGCAATAAACCATCAGAGCTTTTATTTAAAGGGCTAAAATAGGATTCTAATCCACAATCAAAAACCAAAATTAAAAACAAAATGAAAGAATGATTCCAAGTAAACCAAGCATAAATTAATATGAATAAGTAGAAAAAGAATCAGACTGAACAAAATAGATTGTAAACAAATATAAAAAAGGAGAATAGAGAAGAAGAGTGAGAGACCTGAAGAGCAGAAACATGAGAAGGGAAGCCGTAAAGGCAAAGAACCATCTCCCAAGGACGCCTTTTCTTGGTCCTATATGCTCCGCTTCTTATTTCTCCATTGTGCTGCCTTATTCTACGACGTGGGTTCACCGTAAATCTGCCAAAAACATCACTCCAAATGTAATCACAACAACTTTCACAATTAGGGGGGAAAAAAAAAGGAAGAGTTAAATGTGAGTTTGAAACAAAATGAATCATATGTAAAAGATCTTTTTATTTTTCTAAAAAAAATGAAGATACTATTGAACGAACCCGATATAGGTGTGACCTTTGAAGCGAGGGCAGAGGGAAGTCAACAGATAGCAAGCGTAGAATCCTTTCCCCTTTTCTTTTTCTTCTTCTTCTTCTCGTTCTTTGCGATTTAGGGTTTCCGTTGGTTTCCCTTTCTTGCAATTTGCAATTCCTTCTGGTTGGGATTTTCTCTTCCTCATGTCTTTCACTTCTCAACTGCAATTCGACCGTTGGGTTGGGGGTGTGTTCCTTGAGCTACTTATTATCAGTGTTTCACATTATCTTCGATTCCTTTTCGGTCCGTGTTCTTTTGCAATATTTCGATTTTAAACATAATCTTTCTGAAATTATCGTTCTGTCTCGTTTGTTTTCTTAGTACTTTTATTTACAACTCTTCTATTTCCTTTTCCTGCTCTCCATATTAATCTGTGACATTAACTTCCACCAATAAAATTATAACTATGGTTGGGACTTAAGAGAGTAATTATTAATATCTCATTGATAAAAGAAAAATTATAACTTTTATGCCTCTTCTTTTATATAAAGTATCAGGAAAGTATATAACCTTCGTCACCAATTCTACCCTCCCAGTGAAAATTAAGAACTTGTAAATTAAACAATCACAAATGCTCTTCAAAAAAAATGGAGGTAATAAACATGGTGGCATTTACTCTCTTCTTTACTTGGGTGGTGCCAATATAGCCTGGAATTGACAGCCTAGCCTATCAAATCCAGTGACCAAACAAACTAGAATACCAGATTCTTCTCTCTTTTTTTTTTTTTCTTCTCTTTTGTTGCTAAGGATTTCCAACTTTCAACTACAACGTTCACGTCTATTTTTGCCATAAAATCTATGCTGAGTTGACTACAGCTACAGCATCTACAACGAAATGAAGGTATAACCTGCAAAAGTAAAATCAATAAACAAAAATCTGTTGAGTTATTTCGGACCTTTTAAAACAATAACTATATTCACCATCAGGTATTTAAAAATTTACAAGTATAGGATAGGAAAGATGCACTTTACCACTTAGTTAAAAACGAAAGATTACTTCATTTGCTTGCTGTAAACTCATATTTTTGCAAACCGGGCAATCTTGGATAGCACTGTCCTTAAACTTCGGATGCCAGCTCCAGATTTTGAGCTCACCATCATCTGGAGTAAAAGTATCATATTGCCAGACTACATCAATCATAATAATAAAAGCTAATTAACTAGCTCAATAAAACAGATTGATCTATCATCATACCACGGGCTGAACCATAGACTTGTTTGCCTTGAGGCTCTGCAAAAGGAAGGTTAGTTTTTTTTTTAAATTGTTCTCAAAGAAGATATTCATGAAATTTCAGAGAGAACATGACATCTAGAAAGGTGAGAATTCACCTCTTCAATCTGCATAGCACGGCGAGCAACATCTACAGGGAATACTAAGTCCGTCTTCGTTAACACGATCTGATATTTAGTCTCCGATCTGTTGTAATATTAAGGACATAAGAAATATAATATGTACTCACATTCTGCATCAATAGTCAAGACTAGCAGTTCCAGTAATTTCACAACAACCAGCTAAAAGAAGCACTAGACAAGTAGGTAAGAATCTGTAACAATACTCATCCCCACCACTCAAAATAATTCTTTATTTATTGAACAGTACTTTCCAGTAATTTTTGACAGTAACCTCAAATATATTTATGAATGAATGAAGAAACTAGCATTGCCTGCTATAGATTAAGATAACTTCTAATTGAGAACTTTCTGCCATCAAAACAAGAAGCAAGAAACAAAGAAACTAGACAGAGATGTAAACACAAGGTAAAAATTAAACACAAATGGACTGATCCACAAAAACAGCGGAAAGTTTTTGCCAGTGAGTCAGTAAGATGGGTGAAATTGTTTTTCTCTGGTAGTCATCCACCCAGCTAACACACAGTATGCAAGTGCTTGGATATTTTGTCATTGTAGTAAATAAGTATACAACATAATAGCCTTCAAACTACATAAGAAAAGTCGCAACTTTCAATTCTAATTCCAATTTGCATACCTTTCCATCAAATGAATTAGCTCATTATCTCTCGGCTTCATGCCCCATTTCGTGTCAATCAGAAGGCATACTCGTTTTAAACCAACTCTTGTTGAAACATACTCCTTCACCTACAAAGATTAGCAACATTCAAGTTTAAACCTAATCACATATAATAGGACGAGGATATGAAACATTTAGCACTGTGATGCACATATAAAGATTAGATGGCAACAAGGAGTACACATATTCTTTGCAAGTATTTTAAATACAATATGGCCTATCATTTTCTGGTTTTAAAAATTACAGCCCTAAACTATAACTTCACTACCAAGTTCTCCTGGCATCCCAATAGTTTGTATGAATTAGAATAAATAAGCTTTCAGTGTTCCATTACAAATTATTTTAAATAGCAGACCTATTCAATAACATGAGATATTTTGAATCATGATGTCACTATTCAGATAAAGTAAGATTAAACTGATGAAACAATTATAAGGAGTAGCTCCACATCGTTGATTCAAAAACTACAGGATTAAGTGAAGCTAATTTAACAAGCACTAGTACATGCAATTACTAACCACAAACAGATATAAGCAGCCAAAAAAATTTCTAAGCAATTAACCCAAAATGACAACTTTATACATTGCCACGAAGCAATTCAAGTTTCTCATGTAGTATCATTTCCTTCTTTAATTAAAACTTCTCTCTTTTCATTTTTAGATGGGCTGTTAAGACCAAGCAACCCTTCCTTTGTCAGGAAGCAGACACTCTGACAACCTGAAAGGTATATGCCCCTAATACCTCACAAAAACCGAAAAAAAAGTTCTTTTCTGCTCATACAATAAGGAAATAGATGTCCCCTCCATGTGTATACTTACAAGCTCCTCCCAAGCATCCTTCACCTCTTCTTTTGCATAAGCAAAGCCATATCCAGGCAAATCAACCAAGCAGAGTTTTGAACCCAGCTTGAAGAAATTAATTGTCTGTAGATGAACCTTAACCATATCAAATAAATTTCTTAAAATGATAGATTCAAATTATAATGCCCAAGAAAATTTTAGCACCTGAGTCAAGCCAGGTTTGTCGGACGTGCGTGCAACACCCCATTGTCTGGTAAGTGAATTAAGTAAAGATGACTTCCCCACATTTGACCTTCCTAATGAGAGCCATCTACTTCAGTAGATGCCTTGTCGTTTTATTTTTCAAAATACGGACAAGTGCACAGGTCAACAATTAAAACGTTCTGATTATACAGGAACTAACTTCTCCGCTCTACTAACCAATGACAACCACTGAATGCACAAAGAAACACGTAGACAAGTCTAGTGCACTATGCTGTTTATCAAAGCTCTAATTGGTTCGATAATCAACAATATGAAAACAAATAATCTGTTTCAATAATGAGGATGGACAATATATAAGACTTAAGCATAAACTTCAAAAAGTTATACTTGGGCAATTATTTGAAGTCATCAATTCCAATTAACGTAACATAGAAAATTATTACCCACGTAAAAAAAACAACTATACCATTAAGAAAATCACAAATATCTTCTAGAGTTCCCGTAAAGAAAAATGAAAAGAATGGGAATTAAGGAAAGGTGAAGCATGTGTATAATTTGATCACATAGATAAATTAAAAACAAAATATTTACCTGCAAATGCAATCTCTGGAATATCAGGAGCAGGGATGGAAGACGATAATTTCGCAGCAGCAAAAAATTCCAGTTTGTTCCTAAAAATCTGTCAAAGGATAAATCACCAAAGCTAATTGATTTAAACACTTAAAGAAGCAGCAGTTCACAGTTAGAGAAAGGAAAATTTTACCACAACAATATCGGTACAAATGGAAATATTCAACCCAGAAAGGGGGTGTAGGGGAAGGGGTGGAAAGATGTTTCAAGATACACAAGCACTTACATTTTCTTCAATTCGTTCTCTCTCAGGACTTGTTGAGAAAGGGACATTATCTAGTGGTGCAGATAACTCAATATTGTAGCCTTTCCTTTTCAGCTCAATCAAACGCCTACGCCCTAACAACTGGCAGTTAAATTATGTGATTAAAACAATTTCAAGCTAATCTAGAATTGATAGCAAAGACATATAATTAATGCTTATGTAGCATACATTATCTTCCACAAAGGAAAGGATGGAAGGACTAGGCTGTATCGCTCGGAACTGTGCATTTTTTGAAAATTTACCATCTTCCTCCAACTCTTTTTTCTTCTGTTTTGTACTTTCTGGAAATCAACAGGAAGATTAGTGGCAAAGAGATCAGAATGTAATGCTAGCAAAAGTAGCAAGATAAGGAAAAGTAGAAACTGACTGAAATGCAACCCATCTTTCCAACTAAATTGCTAAACTATTATAAGACAGTAGTTAATTCTCAAATCTGATAAGACAACTTCAAATCACATCCACCTTGATTCTCACATAAAGTGAGAAAAAGACAAAACTAATTCAAAGAACAGTTAATAGTATGAACATAAACATTTGATCCCCTGAAAAATTGCTGCTTTGTGTAACATATTGAAGTCATAACGCCATCATCAGATAATCTGGAAGCAATTAATTGGAATGGAATACTCAATTATGCAATAGAGAAGATATAGAACACATATCATATGCCAGAGTTATCAATCTAATTCCTACCCTTACCAGTAATCCCGTCGTCCAGTCGCTTATTTGAGGTATCATATGGATCTAACCGTATAACACGCTTTGTTTTCTTGGGCTGATCATCTGGAACCTCTGAGTTACTATGAGCAATGCCTTTTTTGTTCCGAATAGATTTCTTGGCAAAGCTTGAAGAAGATGTGTCAACATATTTACTTTGATCATCATCTACGCTCTTACTTAAGCTGGATTTGCTTTTAGTGTGTTTCTTTAATAAACCATTTCCATCATAATCTAATCTACTTGCTTTCTTTGATTTAGAGCTACCACTGACGGGTTCTCCACTCCCTGCTGCATGTTTAACTTTGCGAGACAGACTTCCTGTCTCCTTATAGTCATCCTCTGGCCTACTAGCAATCCAAATGGAGCGAGGAGGATCATTGTTCTTTCTTCCTTTGAAAGAACCACTTTTCACTTGAGTATGCCCTTTCCTAGATGCAGGCTTTCTCGTCTCACCTCCACCTTCCCCCGCGTAGATTCTCTTTCTTTTCCTATCAGAAGCAACGAGTTCAAATTTCTCCTTCATAGAAACCTCACTTTCACTTCCTTCTTGATCAATACCTGAATCTTTTTTACTTCTTACCCTCGATTTAACTCTTTTCTTCACAACATTCTCACCATGCAACTTCTTATTGAGCTTTATAGACATCCTATGCTAACACTTTAAGCCTTACAAATCAGCAAACTAAAACCCGCTTACACCGCAGGCGTAATAAATCAATGTCGAAATGTGTGTTTAAGATCCAAACTGGAAATTTCAGCAATGGACATGATTTTTCAGAAGCTGACAAGAGCAAGCAATATTGACTGTAAGCTCGGAACCACAAAAGACACCAACTCAACAAAGACCAACCCAACTCTCTCAGCTCCTAATCATTACAACCCAAAAAACAGAAACCAAAGCATGAGTGCATGTGCTCAACTCAACAAATAGCTCGTCTACGCCCTATTCCTCAACCGCCCAAACAGCAAATGAAGTGTTGAAAAACTCGACAGAAAAAAAAAGGAAATAAAAACTCAAAATGTAAACAAAAATACAAAAAAAACGGTACAGTACCTTTCTCACAGGATGCTTTTGCTGGGTCTTTGTAGATTTATCTCGTTCATTGCACTGGTTCACTCGTGTCGATGCCAACCCTACCGACATTTCCCTCCTGAAGCGTGCGACTATTTTTCTACGGGCCTTGAATTGGAGGCTTGCTTACAAGGCCCCAAGAAGGAAACGATCATTTCTGTTTGCGGCAAAAAAAGTCGTTTTTATTCTGAAGTTTAAATTAAATTACACTCTAACTAATTATTAAAAAAGCTTTAATATTTTTAAATTTTGTAAATTTAAAACTATTATTGGAAGCTAGTTTGGTTCGCTAACAGATCTCTCAAGGCCTCCTTTATCCTTTACATGGTCGTTAAGCAAAATTTGATGACCATGGATAGATTAAAAGGCAACCAAACTAGCGTCATGTATAAGCTATGCAATCAATTCCCTGAAGTATCATTCATCTACTTTCACACATGTTGCTTCTCTTCAGCTTTCTAGAACCAATTGCTTCAGTCTCTTTCTTTGCAAGTAATTGCCCCGTTTCATATATTAGACTGAACAGGTCAGATTTACTCACACTCGGACTTTATAGCTTTTAGGCTCGTCTTAAATTGTGGCCCTTAAGCTATGTTTGACTAGGTAGTTATTAATAGAATGGAATGGAATATTATTCTATCGTTTGAGATGAGAGTTTATAACAAAATGAATATAATATAATAGAAGTGAAGGGTTTTACATTACATCTCATTCTATTATAAACAGTAAAAATAAGTCTCCTTTATGAGCCCAAAAGATTGATTCAATAAGTTCTTGCCAATAGCCACGATCACTGAATAGAAACATTAAACTAAAAACTCATATAAAATGAGCGCCTAGCAAAAAAAAGCTCATATGAGGATTTAGGATGAAATGAAAAATGATAAACAACATTTCACTATATTATGTGATGAACCCTTCTTCTAAACAATATTTTATTATATTACATTATGAATCATTTCATCGCTCTTAAACAACAATTTTCTAATACTATATTAATTTACGTTTCATTTCATTATAAACCATTCTATTAAAAACTTTACGTTCAATCAAACATAGCCTTATTTTAATACTCTATAAAATGAGGGAAACTTCAATCTATTCAAAGCGCTACTGAACTTATGCAGGTACTTGCTCATCCTTACAAGGGATTAAACAGGTTATTCTTGTACATAATATCCATCTAACCGTGAGTTATGGGATTGCAGCAAATTGGGTATTCACCTAACCTCTTATTCATAGTTCCTGTATCTTGCTTTTCTAGCTGTTGTTCGGTTGCTTAGCTTTCAGTTGTATTGCTCATTAATTATAATAGCTTGTGATCTTCTTTACTTGTTGTAACTTGATACTGGTTTTAGGATTTCCCAAACCGTGCATTATTCTTTCTTTTTTTTAAAAAAAATCTTTTTGTCGAACCTTTACTACTTTCTCCACCTCGCTTCCTATAATGGCATTGTATACATTGGTTTAGGGAGAAGATGTTAGGATTTTTAAAGTGAAATTGATTTAAAAATTAGAGATTTAGACCTAATTGTTGGTTATGTGTTAATAATAGAGTCCACCAGTGCTAACTAAGATGACATTAATAAGATCCCTTAAAGACAAAGATTTTATTAAACAATCGATGATCATATCATATTATCAATTAAAATTTTAAAATTATTTTTAATATTCTAAAATGTTAAATTTTTATTTAAATTTCAGTTAAAATTTTATAATATAATTTTTTTCTTAAACTGTGTAATAAACTTTGTTTAAAAAGTATTAGAAAATAACTAACATTTTCTAACCTTCATATATTCAATCTTAAACTAACGAAACCCTTTAAGATTTCATCATATTTTGGTTGACATGGACATTTTCCTTATTCTACCAAGGTTTTACCAATTTTTTGTTGACATGATCATTTTTTGACATTGATAAATCGCACCACTATTTACTAGACGGGAATTGAGCTACCGTCAAGCATCTTTTGTTGCTTCTTTTGCCAATCTGCTAAGTTCCATAGCTCTTCTTCTTCTCTCTTTACTTTCCTCTTCTACACTCATTAGCCTCTCAACAGCCTTCTTAACATCTTCCCTTTTCACCAGTAATCTCGTCTTCTCCTCGTGTCCCTATTGCACAGCAGAATTTGTTCCAAACTTACCAATGCTCAACACTTCAATAAATAGCTTTTCCATTAAAAATTTACTCTCTAAAAAGTGGCCATGCAACCATCAACATGCCAACTCATAGGAAATCTAAGGTTTGATTCCAACTGCAATGTATTTAAAATATTCCAAATGCAGGATACAACAACACCACAACTTGTGATAGCAATCTTGAAATGTCAAAAAGCACGACAATGACTTAAAATTTGCTTCGAATAGTAAATTAAATTTTAATGTTGTGAAGTATTCGAATTAAATCATGTCATTTCAAGAATGTTTATATTAAATCTTAGGTGAACATAAAAGATGATAAGAATATAATGTTCGTAAGTTTCTGCCATATTATTATTAATGTGACAACCATTTATAATATTTTAATATTATCGTAGGTTTTGATGTCATTTATTTAAAATTAGTTATTAAAATATTTTTAAATATAATTAACCCAATTAATTAATTAACGAATTAACTTTAAATATAAAAGGCCCCAAATCCCCCTTCTCACCGCACCATCTTCTCCGCCGCAGTTCAGTGTCGTCACAAAATAGAGAAACTTCAAAAAAGGCATAGAATTGGTGTGAGAAATGGAAGAGATGGAGAAGAAGAGACAAAGAGAGGCAATAGAGAAGATGGTGGGTGCGAATGGGAGATAGGTTAGTGAAGGTGGAGGAAATGAAAATGGAGATGGTGAGAAAGATCGAAAGTGTGAGAACGGAGATGGAGACGAAGACGAAGACGAAGACGAAGACGGAGCCAACAGAGATATTATGGAGTAAACAGAGGCCCAAGAATTTGGGATCACTGGACTCCTTATAAATTGCAAAAGAATGGGAAATTAATCATCAACTCTTTTTTTCTTTTTTTTTAGGCTTCTAAGCGCAATCCAAGTTCCATATGATAGATTCAACATTATTCGCAGCGGAAGCAACCCAGGTTCAGAAATATACATATAGGCAAACCAATTATAAGAATAGAAACAAGACAAGCCTGTTAAAGCACGAAATCGCTAACTGATCTTCTTTCCACAAAATCTTCTTTACGCAAATCTTCTTTTCACCCACAATCTTCTGCCGTGTAACCTTAATTGTTTCTGTAACCCTTGTTTCTGGGTGGATAGAAAGAACAAATAATGTGTTTTCTAGAGAGTTTCTGTTTTCTCTGTTTTCTAATAACTCATCTTCTTTCGATAGGAAGAAAAGCTTACATATACAGAAAAACCTCTCCTTTCCGCATAAGAAGTAACCATTAAGAATACATTGTTTATCAATCATACGGTTTGTAATTCAAATCAATAGATTTTTCTATTTAATTTAAAATAATCTGTTGCTTATTTAAATTACAAATAACACACGTGTGGTCCAAACAATTAAGGTACGACAGGGACCGCAGGGAAAAATTAATAAGACTAAAATTATAATAAGAATCTATACAGGACCAGTATATTCTTATCATAATTAATCATAAATTA
>JANITX010000211.1:9396804-9408358 GCA_027564395.1 Erythroxylum ulei
ATTATTATTATTATTATTATTATATGTTCTATGTTTTTATTAGAGTTATAAACTTAATTTTTGTAGAATTAAATATCAAAAATCTAAATTCTTATAAGAATATTCATTGAAATACTAAAATATATAATATTCATATTCTTATATTTTTTAAAGCCATGTCCTTATAAGTCATTTTATACTTAAATAACTAATACTAAACAGCTAATTTTACCAAACACCTTTAATAAATAGCTAATACAATCCGCTGGTCAAATCAGTTGAAATAATCATCTATCAACTAACAACTAATAATTGCCGAACAGAGCCTATTACCCGTTACTTGCCGCTCTACAAACATCCATCTATTTATATCTCGAATTAACTAATCTCTATATTACACACGATAAGCGTAAGTAAATGCAACAGCCAAAAGTCTTGTTATATATATATAACTAATCTCTATATTACAAGTATAACACACGATAAGCGTAAGTAAATGCAACAGCCAAAAGTCTTGTTATATATACATGTTTTGACAACAAAAGGATTTCCATCTAAAATCAGAAGGATTAGAAATTTTGTAACCATAGACAAAAGAAAAAAGAAACAATTACTCGTGGAGTGTACGGTTTCACTTCTTACGAAATTTAATTATGTGGTTTGGCAATAAAATTAAATTGATATTTGAGAATTGCTTGGCTGACAAGTGACGCGACTCTTTCCTTCCCTGGAAATAAATTGTAAGGCACTGTGTGCCTAGCCTGAAACTTAGCTTTGATCCTCCAACTCACTTCAAGAAATGGAAGATAATAGCTTGCCTTCTAGAAACATTAAAGGCTGGAGCTTAAAGGTGGTCTACAACTCTAATTGTTTTTTAGGGAAGCGTCCAACCTACCCCCTCATTTACCAATGGGCTTTTAAAAATTAGGGACATGAGGGAGTATAAGATCTATTCATCAATGATTAAGGTTGGTTCATCTTCAAATTTAACTCTATTAAAGAGATGAACAAAATCTTAAACCACGGTCCTTAACACATAAATCCATGCCTATCTTCTTGCAGAAATGGAGGCTAGGGTTGGATATGGGCAAGATGAGCATAGAGCACGTGCCATTGTGGGTTAACTTCTATGTTATCTCTTTAAAATACTAATCTATAATAGGGATGAACCTTTTTGCTAGCTTTATAGGGATGCCTTTATGCTTGGATGCAACTACAACCGAAATTAGACAATTGTGTGATGCTATTGTATCTATCGAAGTGAACATCAAATAAGAACTATCGAGCTTCATCCCTGTCTTGATACTTGGTGAGGATGATGAACTAAAATAATCAAGAGTGGAAGTGAGTTATCAACAGAATCATATTCTTCATCCCTTTATTTTCATCGTTCAGTCTTAAATTTAGATCAAATCATCAATTAGCTATTTTATGTAGTACATCAGAAACCAATAAGTGTGAATTGCATTTCTTTTACTGCCTGTTTGGTTCAAGAAATAGAATAGGCAGAGAATAAAATAATTATTTTTAGGAATAGAAAAGAATGAGTATTACTTTATTTATTTTAAGGAATGAAATAGATAAAGAATTTTTATTCCAGTGTTTGGTTTGAAATATATAAACTTAGAATAAGAAAGGAATAAGTAATAAAAAGACCAGAATGTCCTTATTATTATTATCATTATTATTATTGTTGTTGTTGTTGTTATTGTTGTTGTTGTTGTTGTTATTGTTGGTGTTGTTAATTTTTTATATTATTATTATTATTATTAACTTTATTATTATTATTATTATTATTATTATTATTATTATGTTTATGTTTATGTTATAAATTTTCACCTTATTATTATTATTATTATTTAAAAAAAACTGAGAATTGTTAAATTCATAATTTAAAATTATTGCCGTACTAATACATTTCCTAATATAAAACCAATATCAATTGTCCTTAAATTGATTTAAGAGGCAAACCTACGAAGCCCATCAGACATCTCCTTCTCCCAAAGTCAAATCATTGGTGAAATACCCACCAAAACATCCACCGCATAATCATCCACCCCCAATACCCCATTGTACCCTATAAACCCTTCCCTCCTCCAATGAAACCGCCGGTTCATCCTAAACCTCCCATCATAATACATCTTCCACATAAACCATTTCCTAAGCCACCACCTACTGCTTTGTATCCTCCTCCAGTGAAACCACCAAAACCTCCTGTAAAGCCACCAAAACCACCGATGCTTCCACCACCGAAGCCTCCTATAAAGTCACCAAAGCCGCCTATTGTTAGTCCTCCGATTATATACCCACCAAAGCCACCAATTCACCCACCAAAGTCACCGAACCCACGACAATGGAGAAGAAGCTTCGTGAGGGAGGCTTGAAGAAGCAGAAGACGTTGATGAAGGAAAGAGTTTTGGGAGGGTTAAACTTGAGAAGATAAAAGTTGTCTTCGAATTTCTATTCAACGAATAGATAAAGACAGCTACATATGGGTTTTACCTATTCTGCAAATTTTAGTAATACTTATTCCAGATGATTCCTATTTTATGTTTGATTTCTAACCAAACAGGGGTTTAATAAAATGCTAGGAAAAAGGTGGGAATAGAATGGCTATTCCCTTATACCAAACAACCCATTAGCTTTTTTTGGTTTTCGTTGAAGTTTATGAATGGTCGAACATATATATTGTTAATACAAAGAATTGGAATTATAGATTTATTAAACATCTTTATCTCCTCTTTAATATGACTTATAAAACAACTTGGCAGTTGTGTTAATCATTGGAGCTAAAGTACGAATGACATTTTTTAGAGTAGTTAATTGCTGCCTCTTTTAACTCTTATTGACTACTAACCAATACTCCATCTCCATTGATTAAAGATCTTATTTTGTTACTAATCTTCCTTACCACATGTTGAAACATCAAACATCTTTAGGCTAGTACATAAAACATCAAACATCTTTAGGTTAGAACATCAAATTAAGAATACAGCAAATGTTGAAACATCTAACAATTTCACTTTCCAACATGAGGTTAGGTGAATTACATTTATACATTGTTCTAGTATTTCAAACCATTTCCAAGTAAGGCTTTAAAGATATAACTATTGCCTATATTGCCTTTATTATTTAGGCTAACAAACATAAGCAAAACTACTAAACACAAGCTTAAACAAGCAACAAATTTCCAACACTTTTGTTGAATGTGTTTCATTAATACTCCTCGTGGCAACTAACTCATTCTTCAACTTCAAATTTTCCGCAATCCTTTCAGCTTGCGAAGCATCTACTACATTTTCTTTTAACTCTGTCACTTCAGCCTTCAATAGATTACTTTGACGATATATCATTTTCTTTTTATTTTTCAGCTCTAAAGTAATTTGTCTTGCTCTTAGACAAAATCTTTGATCATGCCATTCATGAAATACACAAATATTTTCACTCTACCATCAAAGAAAAAAACAATTCGTTAATGAAATATATGAACATATTTTGCGAAAACAACATAAAAATATACCAAAATTGTTGGAAAGAGACGACAACCATAAAATCTTCTTCCTAGATTTTCATTAGTCCATAAAGTCTATCTAGATGCTTTCAAGTTACAATAACAATATTTAGCTTCTCCGTCATAGTCTCATTCAATTGGGTAAGTTGAAGAAATCAACTTGTATGCCTCAGATCAAGCTTAGAACGTGTCCCTCTATTGCCAATGATGAAATTTTTAAAAATTTCAACTCAACACAAAATTACAACTAAGAAAACAACAAATTGAATCCTCTAATCAACTTCATTATCTTGAAGAACTACTAATTGAGCTCATTCTCAAGTATTAAAGCACAATACTGTAATGTTGATTGTGCATCCACTAATAGCTAAATGATGTCTACAGAATTGAATTTGTTTTCTCCTAAAAATCTGCATCTCTCCTATGAATGTCATACTTTATCTTTTAAACCCAGCGGATAGAGATTAAAAAAAACATAGATAACCACCAACAAAACTAAACCAAGTGACATAAATTATACCCTGCGGACAATGTCAAGTACATGGGGAAGAGAAAACTTAATCATATCCTATATACAAATGTATAATAGAATTGCACATGAAAGCAATTATAATTTACACATTATTCAGACTTATAATCAAACCCATTTAAAGAAGATAAGTAATTTACCTAAATGCAACATTTCTAACGAAACTTTCCATAAAAAGGGAAAAAGAGCAAAGGAATAAAGTGAAGATTCAAACACCATAAATTATATACAAAAATTAGAAGAGAGCATGAGTCATTACCTACTTGGGCCTTCAACGAGAGAACATGTATGTTTCAAATCTCCAAAAACCCAACCACCTATTCACCTCCCACGTCAAAAGAGAGATCTCACACGACGTTGAAGGCACAAGTGAGATTAGAGTGAAGACATACATGTGTGAAGTGATGATGCGTGTAGGGATTGGAGTGAAGACACAACTGGGGGAAAAGGAAGAGAGTGAAAACACTTATTCAAAAAATAGTTGATTTAGGGTTGAAGAGTAAAATTTGAATGAAATTAAATTTTTTTCTCCACTTGGCTTGGAGAATAACTTATGTATTCTTAATGTGATATCTAAATACTAACTGACTTGCATATAACGACGCATATAAAACATGTCCTTATTTTTGTCCAAAAAAGTTTTAAATTGAGCAGGCTTGTGAAATTTTAGACTTTTTTTTGACAAGTTACAAGTTTAAGTCCTAAACTAATTAAACTAAAAAACATTAAGCCCCAGTTTGAGCTTTTAGCCTTCAATTAAGAGTTGGGGATGGATGTTGGAGAGAAACAAAAGCTTAATATTTACTGTAGAGATTTAGACATATGCTGGAAAATACATGTGTTGGAGAATTGAACTACAATTGTTTTATTTAAGGGTATGTTGAATTATTAATACACTATTCTTCTTTGGTAGCAAAATAATAAAATTACCCTTCTTTGTATTCATTCTAACAATTCCACCACTATCAGGATAGAGTGTTGCACAAACTCATTCTCTCGTTGAAGTCATGATTAAAAGAGGAAGTTTCTGCAAAAAAATTAAGATTATTTTGACAAAGAAAAAAGTTATGGAACTTTTTGTGCGCCTCGCATTTAACTTAAATGGCCAATTTAGACTTTTTTTTCCTAAATATATTAAACCAAACTTTACATAGAAAAGTACTGATCCAACTCGAGGCCGAAGTCTTGGAATTCCCAATATCGATGGCAAGCCTATCTCAAGTTAATCAATTGGAAATCAAATATGTCATTAAGTCAATAAGCATTAAATATAACTCTCAGATATGCACGTACGATTTCCTTTTTTTTGTTCCCCCACTCAGTCAGCAGTACCCCTGAGGATTTGATTTTTGAGACTAGTAGATCTTGTAAAGAGAACTACTAAATTTAAACGAATGGGTCTACTGAAGAAATTGTTCCAACTGATAATGGCATCTAAAGGTAACATGTATATGAACGTCAAAATGACAAAAAGATAAACTGTTTTGCAGTACTCCAATCGGTGAGTTTTTACAAAAACTAAAACATTAATTCTGTAGAGTTCTAGTTCCCACACATATAACTATTCTCATTTCACCTTCACCATGGTAAATTCATAAAATATGTTCTGATTCATGAGAACCAAACTTCTACTTAGAGTTAGATCACATGTTTGATAATATAATAATCTTGAAACCAACTACGTAATATTAACTAGGATGTTACTTGGCTTAGTCAAGTTTATCATGGCATATATAACTTGTTGCCACACTTGCACCTCCATGCTTCAGGGTAATACTCCGCCGTCACCGGCGTTCCTGGTGGCACTGGCACGTGCACCGGCTGGCATGGAGTGCATTTCCCACACTTTGACGCGCAATGCGGCGGCGACGAGCCTATTCCACTTAAAACCCTCCGTGCCACTTTCAGAGAAGCCTCCTTGGTCATCTCATCCTTTCTCCTCTCAAGATCCTGTGAATTCAAATCACAATTGTAAATGGAGCACGTACACAACACGTGCTAACGTGCGCACGAAGAAGTGGTTCACGAGAAGAGGAGGTAAGTGGATAGATTTTGCGGTAGATTATATTCTTTAGAGCACACAAGCATGCTTCCGCTGAAAGCGCTGAGCAGTAAAAGGGCGTCAAAGAGAAAGGAAATAGATGATGCTCGATTATCAGTTTGGCTAAGGACAGCGGTGTACGCTAAACTAAGCTTGAAACTAGAAAGGGGGCAAGGGACCACCATGGTTTGTGTGCTAGCTGATGCCTAATCATGGCTCCTGTTGTCCATGGATAGGTTAGATTCATCACAGGACTCACAGTGCAAACGGGTCTTTTGTGGGAACAAGATCTTTATCTAATTTTACGGTGTCTTATTGTGTTTAATGAATCTCAAATATTTATTTATATGAATCTCGCGTAAATTCTACATAAATAAATATTAAGCTTGTATAAATAAATAGCTAATATTCACTGGATACAATATTGAGCTGCACTCTCCTTTACGTGGCTCTGCAAGCACCGTTCTTGACGCAAATCATGGACGTATCAATTGTCCTTGTTACATGAAAAGGAAAAGGTCAAAACTTTGCAGTCTAGATGGTAGCTAACTAGGTACTGTAAAGCCACAAGTCATTGTCGGTCGATTCCATCTTTGACTGTTGCTGTAGTGTGTACTTATTTGGTTATTTGATGTTATTTTTTATTTGTAAAAGAAACATAGGCACATGTTTTTTTGTCTTCATGCGTTGGACAAGATGCAAATGTATTATAAAATGGGTCTAAATGAAGATTATTGATTTAAAACTAAGAATTAATATCTGGTATAATCTAGCTAGACCCATAGGCGCAACAGATCCAAACTCACCTGAAAATAGATATCAGCTTTACCGGACAACGAACATCTGGGGTCTGCATTTTATGGAAAACGAATTAATGAAGTTACTCATTATTCAGGTATACAGAAATTTGAAAGACCCTAAGGCAAATATTTGATAGTAAAACAAGGAAAAATGTAGACAGTGATGACTGAGATGAGTGCAGTGTTTTCTTTGAAGTTCGACTCCCTTCTATTCACTTACCAGATTGAGTGAAAACAAAAAACCCAATAGAAGTTTGAAAGATGACTAATAAGAGAGCATAAAAAGGACTGGAACTTCTGCAGAGAGTAGTTAAATACTTACCTATGCAAGTGACTGTGGAAGTGATGGAGGTGAAGAGCGCACAAAAGGAGAAGAAGAAGAAGAAGAAGAAGAAGAAGAAGATGGAGACAGTGTAAAGAAGAGAAGGTTTGTTGATGAATCTCAGTTTTGATCTGTTGTTTGTCTTCGAACCCATGAACGAGAAAATAGGAAAGCTAAGAGGTCAAAGTTAAATTACCTTTGGAGAACGCAGAATTAAGCACCAATTCACTAGCAGAATGAGACTAGTTTTCAAACTACTAAACAAGAAAAGCCCACTCTTTATCTATTTTATTTTGACAGGAGTAAGGTTGAATTCGATTATATTAAACTAACAATGATCATGCACAATCGCTACGTTCTACGCAACTTTCAATGCTAGTCCTCTCGGAGGAGAAGAAGATGGACATCACTTCTTTTTTATTCCTCTCGTCCCCATGATTCTATGGAGTCTAGCTAGAAGTTGGTAAATAATAAATGTGTTAGTGGGGGTGGTTGTGGTAGAGAAGGGCCAAAGTGGATGTGTATTAGTACGGGAATGCAGATAGGTGTAAGAAGAGAGACAGTGGCAGTCGTAGGTAGTAGTGGTAGAAGTTGCTGGTCTCTGTGAGAGAGAGAGAGAGAGAGAGAGAGAAGGGAAGAGAAAAAGATTGTTGAATCTATGAGTATCGTCTGTTCCTAAGCTTTACCATGTTTAGATCTAGGATTCTCGTACAGGCTTTCTTCACCGTCTTTCAACGATTTCCCTAACCCAGAAATAATACACGTACATCAAAACACGCACACTGTCCACTCTGCCAGTTTCTCCCGATACCATTCCCATCCTTACTTTCTTTCTTTTTAACAATTCAGCATCTCACACCTTTTCTCTTCTTTTTAGCTTTTTTTTTTCCTTTTATACCACAAAAACATTGGAAATTTTACAAAAATATTACCCATTTCATTCTTAATCTTTTTCTTATATCTGTGAACATGAAGCTGTTCATTGCGCTTGTAGTTCAGCTTAAGTTTTCCACTGCCTTTTTATCTCACAAGTGACTGAATTCGTTTTTCCAGAAAATAAGCATGTCGATGAATTAAATACTTGCTACGCATTAAGTTACACTTTATAGAGATGCAACGCAACATTGAAGTTTATTAATTTTTGAGATATATTTCATTATCTTGTTTTATGACTGACATGTTAGGAAATTATGATGGTTAACGTAAATCGTTACAACCAATCAACACTTACCTTCTTTAGAATATTTCATTATTTGGCACTTAAACTGATGGACAAAGGGCACTAATTAGAAGTTTAAATTAACAGTGCAAGAGCTAACTGCCTAACTTAATTCTTTAGGCCCGAGTTCACACGTTCTTAAATTTGGTGAATGGAAAAGGTACGTTTTGTCTGTCTTAACATGCTCTAGTGCACCTTCTTTGGATAAGAGAGTTTAAATTGTTTAAATTCTTGCTCCTGGACGCATGCACAGTGTTTAGTTTTCTGCAAGTAATTAGGGTACATATATTAATTATCCGTTTTGGACTGAAGTTGACCCCTACCTGTAGTAGAGAGGATGTGGAGTCATTGCCTAGCTGCTGTACCTTCAGTCGTTTACGAATGGAAGTCTCTCCAGATTCCAAGTGCAAGGACATATAGATAAAATATCCAGGCTTCCACATGTTTGGGGCTGATACTTGGGTGTGTCGAAGTCAATTCCAAGAACTGCTCTTCACATGGTCTTAACAGATATTTCAATTCTTTACATGGAGCCTTCCTTTTCTTTCGAGGTGAAACTTCTGAAGAAGATTCTAATTACTCAATCAAAACTTTTCCACTCAATTTTTCATATCGTTTCATCAAAAGTAAAAATTACCAACATCTTTTGTATTAGTTCTTAATTTGTGGCCTGACAACTTCAGCGCGTATTTCGTAAGTGCAACTTTACTCGTAGAATATGATCAGACAGTTAGCTAATAATTTGTGGTAACCTCTAATTAGACTAAATTTCAACCTTCCTTAAGTTATCCACGACATACAAAGATATGCACTTGAACTTAACCTTAAACAAGTCATTATCATGAAAATCATCATTTGGTCAGAGTAATGTTGAATATGAAGGCAGCACTTTACTTCCTCAAGGCAGCCTTCTTCGTGGATATTCAGCTGATGGAAGGTCATTTTGGGTAAGGGATGTTTAAGAGCGGATTTCACTTCAGTATCTCATTGGATTGCCTCTACTGGGATTGAGAATTAGTTAGTCTGAATTTCCCATTCGGATTATAGCTTCTTCGGTCAAAACTAGTTGAGTATTTGCGTTTCTGTTATTGAGTGGCTGTAGGAGCAGGAGCCTAATTGGAATGCTTAGCGTGCCACATTAGAGCAAAAGTAGATATGAAGGTCTCTTAACTTTCCTTGTGAACATTGAAGATCAACATTATTTCTTTTCCTTTCTCAAAGAAAAAAACATTTTTTATTTTCCATGTTATCATTTTTCTCATGCTGAAAGTAATTTCCTTATGTGGCTTGAAATTGTATAAGAAAAGACCGGAGGGACAATAAATGAGAATAGTATGCTTTATGAACACGCCTATATATATACACATATATATATAGTTTAGGAATATGGTTTGCATTGCGATCTAGGATAGGGAAATGGAGCACTAAAAGTTTAATATGTGATTTTACCAGCTCGAATAAGCAAAGTTTTCCCCAATTGAATTGGCTGTTGCAAGCGTGAGGGTGAAGCCATTTTATATATGGTTTAGTGGTAAATAGATGTAGATGTGGAGAAAAGGAAAAGCGTGTGCAAACCGAACCAAGTTTGTCACTGTCCTTTTGTTCACGTCTGAAGAACTGTAAAATTCTAAGTCATGTGCCTCAAAAAAGAAGAGAACCTTGTCTCCCTTATTAGATGCTGTATACTTTGACGAGTCTTCTGTTATTTGTCATGTATGTTTTCAGAAACCAAATTCACCACTGCCCCACCACCACCACCAGCAGCAGCTTAGGGTTCACAGGCTCACAGCCATAAGATAAATGTGAGGGTGACGTCTGAAAGAGAAGGTCACGTTACGGTCTGACTGAATCAATTCAATTATTTAATTTTTTTTAATAACGCTGGCGGTCTAACCTCTTTCCAGACAAATGCGTGTAGAATTGCCTGCTCTACTACTGTTAGGCTTCGTTTGGTGAACCACCGTTCAGCTAAATTTTTAGCTGATTGGTTCTCGTGAGCTGTTTGACTTTTCAAACAGGCTGAAAGATGTTTGGTAAATAGCTTTTTCGCTAGCTTATTTAACAGAAGCAGCTATTGATGGAGAGTACAAATCGTCGTTCGAATGCAACGGTGTTTTATTGTGCCTAATGCCCAGACAATATCGTTTGGGCATTAAAATTTGACAAAGGAGTGGACAGATTTGAGGCGCCTGTGGGTAGGATTTGTCAGCCGCAACTTTGAGCTTCAGCGCAGGTTATTAATATTGAAACCTCTGGTAATTAAAAACCAACTTTAATATTCGTATTCAATTTCAAAAACATGTAACAATTAAATAAGTAATTTATTTATTAATAAGAATAAGAGTAAGTAGACAATTAGTAAATATCAAAACATGAAACAATTAAATAAATTTGATTATTAAAAAATCAAAATAATTTTTAACAATAAAAAAACGTTAACAATAAGACAGAATATACACTTATTATATTTGAAAATAATTAAAATAAATAATCAGAATAAAGAAACATAACTTTTTTATTATTTATGATAATATAATTTTTAATAATAATAATAATATAAAAATTGATACAGAATAAATATATGGAATAATAATATATATTCACACTGAACGGCGGGGCGGTCAGTTAGAAGAGTTCCAAACAAGAGACAACTGCCGATTCAACAACCGAGGCAGAGTACATTGCCGCTTCAGACGCAGCAAAGGAAGCAGTTTGGATCAAGAAGTTCATTACTGAACTTGGTGTGGTTCCTAGCTGTGATGGGCCCATACAGTTGTATTGTGACAACAATGGGGCTATTGCGCAGGCAAAGGAACCAAGGTCTCATCAACGATCCAAGCACGTACTCCGCAGATATCATCTGATTAGGGAGATCATTGGTCGAGGTGATGTCCAGATAGAGAGAATTCCCACCGAGCAAAATATTGCTGATCCGTTGACAAAGCCATTGTCACAGAAGAGCTTTGATTCTCATGTACTCGCCTATGGTATTAGATACCAAGGCGATTGGCTTTAGGTCAAGTGGGAGATTTTGTTAGAGTAGTGCCCTAAAGGCAATCGCCTTTAGCGCGTTTTGTACAAAGTTGTCTTTATGAATAAATAAAGAAAGGCATATTTCATTAATGCTGTGTTCATTATTTATGAATTGATAGA
>JANITX010000211.1:9450014-9472884 GCA_027564395.1 Erythroxylum ulei
CACAATTGTTCTTTTTTCTGCTGTTTGGCCATAGGTCGCTTTTCCTTGGCTTGGAGTTTTCCTTGTCTTGGTTTTTTCTCATAATCAGACTTTTTCTTTAGCTGGTTGAGCCTAAAGTGGTTTAGACTGTGAACTTTTTGTATATATTCTTTAGTTCATTAATTCATCTTCTGATTTACCAAAAAAAAAAAGAGAAGGTGCAAGGTGTTTAAAGCCTTTGAAATCACTTATTCTACTTTTGTTGATCATGTTCTTACTCTTTTCTAACTCATCTCATCCACATGTTTATGTAGGTTCAACATAAATATGTGAATGAGATGAGTTGAAATAAAGTAGGAACAGTAAAAATAAAACATGTGATCTGATCTCATATTTAAAGGTAATAATGATTAAGGTTGGAGATTGATCGGTGGAGGAAGAAGAGAATAGGAGAAAATGATTAAGGCTTAGCAATAGCATGCATGTCTGTAAAAGTAAAGAGTTAATGTACGTTCAGTTGAGGGATGAAAATTGTTCTCTCAGACGTTGTCCAACTAGTCCAACAATCACAGCAAGAGATATATCATTCTACAACTTCAGAGGAGCTGCTGACAAACTAAAGTTGAACTTAACCGATTCCTATTTAGATAGAACAATGAATCCAATCGATATGAAGAAAAGGGCCTTCGGCTCCTTATAAAATTTCTCCCAGTAAAACCAACATCGACTTGGAAATGTTAATAAGCGTTAGTTTGTCAAGTCACTTTGCCTTCCAAATCTTGTAAATATAAGACGATGTCGCCATAACTTGTTCTTGTTACTCTGTCTACTCTATTTTATAAAGATCCATCTATCTGATAAATGAGACTCATAAAAATTAAATAGATAGATGCCCATAGAACATAATAGATACAGAATAACTACAACAAGTGATCTCAACCCAATTGGAAGAGGCCACTCAATATCAAGCTGAAGTCTGCGGTGAGACATTATTACTTTCTACTTCTAATGTTCCAACTCGTGCTTTAGAATTAGCGGTACATTGTTGGAATCTTCACTAGGTCATGATTTGTGCTTGAAATCGTTTCCACTTACTGAACGAATGAAGTCCGAACTAGTTCTTTATTAAAAACAAAGAAGAATCTAAATAACATAGCATTTCTCTGTCAGTGAATTGTCAAGTCCCCCAAAATGTTCAACTTAATGTTTGATAAACCCAAATTACTCCATTAACAGTGAATCTTGTTACTGTGAGTGCTAGATAAAGTGAATTAGATTATTTAAAAACCCAAATTCATCGAGACTTCAATCAGACCTCAGATTTTCCCCAAGAATTGGTCTATTTGAACAACATTTGCATTTTCGTTAAAAAAAGGACAGGTTCTCATTGTTGTTGACAGGATTCATTAGCAAAAACAGAAATATCACTACTGACTTTTTTGTCTCTTATGGAGTAACATTATACACTCTAATAAATCAAATTCAGGTATTACCCCATTGCCATTCCTGATTCATACAAAACTTGAAACCAAAACTGCTATGTAACGGAGATATTCCCTTCATCTCTTAATCTAAGTGCGATACAAGTAATAACCTGCATACCGATACTGGTGTTACGTGATACATGGAGAGTCTCCAGCCAACATCTTCATCACCGAAAATGCCTTTTCTACTGACTTTTATCTACCGCGAATTAAGTTTCTAGAAGTTCATGCATGCAGGTCCTTGTCTGCCTTCCACACAGGAGTTTTTGGAACAGCACTCTCGTTTAGGACCCCACTTCCATTTTCCACACCCATTAGAGGATCAGATTCACCTTCTTTGGCCTAAAAACATTGAACAAGGACAGATTATAAATTACTTCAAAAAATCCAGGTAATTTTACTGAAGGAACAAAGTTACTGAAAAAGCAGTGGAGAAAAGCAGAGATTCAAAGAAGAAGAAACTCTACATATGTGAAACCTACAAAATTAGGCATAAAGGCCATGTCATTTACTAAAAAAAGGTAAAATATTAATTACCTCTGGTATCTTTGCCGATGCTTCACTAGGCTTTTGCTGGGCCTCAATGGTGCAACAATAAGAATATAGAACCATCCCAACTACTGCAATAAGGATCCCTAAAATGTTTCGCCAGCTAAACGGATCACGAAGTAGAACATAACCAAAGGCCAAAACTAGGCATGTTTTCAAATGTCCTAGGACCTGATATGTAACTGGAGATGTCTTTCCAATTACCAGAAATGTACTGAAGTTTACAGACACGGATATCAGGCAGGATAGAACAATGAAGAACTGTAACCAAATAACCCATGTACGACCATATTAGAAATAATAATTGGAAATGCAAAATCAAAGATCATTTAGGAATTCTTTCGGTCCTCACCAGGACTTGGGGCGTATAATTGAAAGCAAAAACATTGTGGTTTGTCAGAAGCCAGTCCAAAACTGGACCAGTGATGAACAAAGTTAGCGCCTGATAAGGGCAGGATTGATAAAGAAGTTGGGTTGATGAAACCTTGAATTTCTTCTGGATGGTATTGGTCATCTGAAAAGTCTGGTCAAGGTTTCAACAGATACGATAGGAAGATACCATACAATTAGACTACAGTGAGCATGGATGTAATACTGTCTACAGTACTATATGTTTATGTATTTGCTTTTCTTTTGTTGTGACATTGTAAGATAAAAAATGCAGCATTTGAGCTATTAATAGTGAACTGCAAAGGGACTTCATCTAAGGATACAATCTGAGCAATGCAGGTTGTAACAACTGCCAAGAGGGACAGGACAGAACCGAGCAGGTTGAGTTGAAGATCAGTTACAGTTGCAATTCCAACACCCACGAGAAGAATCACTAGTGAAAGCTGGATGTTTCGACTACATTCAGTCAATGAAATATCAGTAAACAGCAACAGTCACAACAAACTTGATGAGGAGTCAACAGAAATTGAATTGCACATTTTTTCATGGGGCAGATTTTATGATCAAAGTCAACGAAATCATCTCTTCCACTACTCAGGGCCAGCAATCTTGCAAGGCACATTAAAATAGGAAATGAACTACTGAAACTTACAATGTCCTACATAAAGGTGGAAGCATGAAACCTCAAAAATCTAGCAGTGAAGTCAACATTTAGATTTAAGTTTGATTTTTCCTTGGGTTCAAAAACTTGGACTACCCTTGAGAAAACCGAATGAGAATGACAAAACTTGGCTTGACTCATCTACTTCACAGCTCTCAGGATTCTTAAATGGACAAATCTAGAGTTAATCCTTAGACAATATGAAGCAAAATGTTTATCCTACTATGGCTTCTATCAGCCGCATATGCATCAATCAACCTCTTCTAGATTTTAATTTTAAATAAGTAATTACAGTCAACAATGTGCACATGAACGCAATAAACAAAGAAATTCATTCTCTTCAATAGACCTGATGATAAAAGAATGAACAATATATGCATCAAACCACAAAGATCAAAAGTAATAAGTCTCACCTGAATTTTTTCCTGAAGAAAAGTGTCTCCAAAAGAACGGTACAAGGGATGATGGCCAATTTTGTCATCTTAAATTTAGAAAATAAGAGAAGAAAATTCAGAGTTAATACTCATAACAATAGTGAAATTTCACAATTATGAGTGTAAGCTCCAGCTAAATTTAAAACAAATGATGCTTTAGCAGAATTGCAATTTACACTGGTATATTCACATGAAATTTGAAGCTTTCAAGTTCGAGATGACCCCAGAAAAAGATTCAACAACAAGAGACATAATCAAATAAAGTGAACAAATAAATGAAAAGGCAAGAAGAGAGACAAAGATATAGAGAAGAGAGAACTTTCTTAAGGTCCACGTCCAGAATTTCAAAACATGGGATAACTGCATGGCAGCAATCACGAAGTTGAAAGGTCAATGTAACTATCTACATTTGATTCACACATTTGGAAAATCTACTATCAAAAATTTGGAAAAAAGGAATTAACCAAACATGGCCATCAAAACCTTATGCATGAATTATGTTTCACCATTCATTTCCTGCTCAGAACTAATGAACCATTCCTCGAAACACAAATAACTCCAAAATGTCTTTGATTCTCATAAATGGGGCGATTGTCAAAACAGAGCAATATTTAACAACATGGCAATTGATTGACATAAAAAAAAAAAGTGATAATATTCTGCACTAACATTAACACCCAAAGAAAATGAATTTACCTGATAGAAGCCTACAGAATTGAAACCCAAGCTAAGATTCAAAAGCCCAATGGAAATTCCATTTAATACGCCAAATCCCATTACAGCTCTAGCATCAAAAGGCTTGTGCTCAAACAATTTTATCCATAATGCCACATGAAGTGAACAAAATGTCACCAATAGATGCCAGCTTGTCAATGTCGTGGCTGCATCCTTCATGAGTCAAAATCAGTATGATAAACAAAATCCCCAAAAGTATGGCTTAGTGAACACAGTAATGATCAGAGACCGGGTGTAAAGTGGCTGTAAGCCACATTACAATGATTAATAAGCTCACGAACAACTGTCTAGAGTGAATTCAAACATAATCTGAAGTAGTACATGTAATCAATGACAGGCATCATGCCTCAGCAAATATATAAAAATGTGGTACCCAAATCAGATTAGAAGCAGATGCAACCATGCCAGATACAAGCAATGATTAAGATTGCTCCATTCCAATTCAGAACATTCTAAATGCAAGCAAAATGATCGATTGAAAAGAAAAGCACGATTTCATATAGGCAATACTGTGACTTTAGCTTTGAGATGCTGAGGAACTATTTATAGTTACATCTGTTCTTTTCTACGAGCATTTCTCTTATTGAATGTCCATAAAGGCAAAGCCATAAAACTTAAAAGTGAAAAGTAACATACTTATCAATTTCTATATTCTCTCCCATCATTAATACATGGATTTTGACTTTCTTTTTCTTTCCGATTTCAATAAATCAGAATGTCCTTGAAATCAAATTAAATTGACCAGTTGCGATTTCAGATATTCATCAACCATTTAGGTACAAAATAGCAGAAAACTGAATTAACCATCTATTTTAACATCTTTAGCTTACATCCCATCCAAGTATCATAGTTTTCGCATTGATGATGTGTATGTCTTTAGCAACTAAAGTCAGAATGATACGGACACCAAACGATAATCAAGCAGCACTCCCTTCACTTCAAAATTTCTTCCCTTTTCTTTTCTACAGAACCCTCAAACCAATATCATCTCGGTAGGGCTTTTAAAATGCAAAACTTACTTTAGATCTAATAATATCAACTGATAACCTAAAACCCACGTTAAACAAACCTCATCATAGAGGTCAATGTTCAACATCAATCAAGAAAGCAACCAGATGAATCTAGCACAGAAAATATGATAAGAAACTGAATGAAGTTGACTCACCGAATGTGAAACCGAGTGTGCTAATAAGGGCCTTGTTGCAAATCACTATCGATACCGACGAAACGACTGATAAACTCAAAGCCCCGATAGTCCCCAACTGGAACCTCTGGTTGTCACTCATCTTCACCACTCCAAAACTCTTTTTTCTTTTTCTCGTATATATTATTATTTTGTTATGTCCTCCTATTCTACACCGATCGGGATCCACCAACCTCAAATCCTACAAAATAAACCATACTCAACCCATTACAGGGGGGAACCTATATGATTGAACGAGCATATACCCACAAGTTTTCAACAACAAAGCGCACAGAAAATCATTAAAAACGTAAGAAACAAGATTCAGAAGTACCTTTAGAAGTCAGAATTGAATCGAAAACAATGTGAAACTTAGAAGGCCCAGAAGAGAATAAAAACAAAAAACAAAATAACGTGAATGACCCAGTAATGAGAAAAGTGGATGGAGTGTAAATGTTAGTTCTTTTGTAGAGTAGCGAAAGGAAATGAAAAAAAAAAAAATTGGAAGAGGGATGCTAAAGCTCCATATTATATTAGTGCAGTGAAGTAATAGGGTTAGATTTTAACCAAGGGGCGTTTATTCCGGGGATCATACAAGAATGTGGCCTAGTCATATAATTCACATCTTACACATTTGGGAATAAAACATCTACCATGTCCTAGGTGATTTTTCTTTCATTTCTAAGAAGATATGTTTTAAAAATCTTAATATGTTGAAAAGAAAATTAATGGAGTAAGCATTATATAAGAACTTGAAGATGATAAAATAACTGTTAAGAAAGATAAGGTTTGTTAGCGATTATTTATTTTTATTGACTTGAAAATGGAAATTTGAGAAGAAAAAAAATATCAGTAACTGTATTTTAGTAAAGAAAATAACATTATCTTTGGTCAAACATTTTGGAGTTACATATAACTGAACTCATCCTAATTCACTTCACATTTACTGCCACTAAATTAGAGTTTTTGATTTGTTTAATATCTTTCTTTAATTAGGATCTATTGCCGGTTATTCTAACTTGTTAATTAAGGACATTATATTTAATATTTCTGCTAATGCCAATATTTGAACCGGAGGTCTTATTGGTCACCGATTCGACCGATTCAATCATCGATCGAACCAGTGTGACGTCATAATTATATTTAATTATATATAATATTAATAATATTTAAAAAATACAAAAATATACTAAAAAAATTATTGAACCAATGGTCGGACCGGTCAAACCGGATCGGTCGGACCGGTCGAACCGGATCGGTCCGACCAGTCAATTGACCAGTTTTGATTGGTTCTCACTGTTTCAATTGAAAAATCAATTTTTTAGAGTGAACCGGACCAGATAGCCAACCGGTCATCGGTCGAACCGGCCGGTCCAGTCTGGTTTTTAAAACAAAGCCTTGGACAACTAATAAAGAAACCTTATAGTCACATGTTTGAGTCACGAAAATAACCTCTTTATAAAAATACAAAGTGAAGATTGTGTGCATTATATTTCTGTTTAGCAAACAGCAAATTGTATTAGCTGTTAGCTGATTATATCAGCTAACTTGGTCAACGGATAATATCAGCTATTTATTAAATAATTCAATGTTAAATTTTCTATTAATACGAGTGATGCAGCGAGCTACGTCATTTAATCCCAACAAACTAATTTTTAAAAGTTTTATAATAATAAATTTACCGTTAGAATATTATTATAAAATATAAAGAAATATAAAACCAACTTTTTTATAAAATATAAAAGAAAATCCTTCGACTTTGGCAAAATGAAACCTTGTTTCTTTCTTTTTATATATATATATAGAAAATATTAGACAAACGTTTTGCACATTTTCGTTTACAAAAATTAGTTATTTTTCATTTTAAAAAAAGCCTTGTAAGAACTCAAACCAAATGAGCTCGATTAGGAATTATCTCACTAAACAAGTACCTATGTGGCCCATCAATTGTGTCCAAATCCAAAATTAAGACTGAACAGACCCACTAACAATTAACCCAATGAAACTCTTGTTATTTGGATCCTATCCAGTCCATATATCTCTTTGGTTTATTCATTACGAGTGTCAGCGAGGTCAACATCGTTTACGCTTTGATGTCGCGCATCATAAGACATGCAAGAAGTAAAAGGTTTTAGTTACTATTGAATGAGAGACGAAATAGCTTTGCCAGTTTATGCAGAAAAGGGAAGAAGAAAACATTAATTCTAATAAGCTAAATAGATGTGGGAGGAAGGCCTAAAGCGGGTGGTACTAATTAGCCACCTCTGCTTTCCAAGGCTGCTTCTCTCATGTAGACGACGACGACTACTGCTACTGGTACGTACATATACAAATTTCCTATCGGGAAAAGGTTAAATTTAAATACTAAAATTGGCCTCCTTCAAAAGTCTGACCAAATTGCCAACCAGCAGGGGCCACGTTATAGCTTGTGACAGTTCTACCATCACTGGTGGTAACCTGGAAGGACAAGCTTTGACCATTAAGGTAGGAGTTGCTCTGCCAGTTCTGTCCCCAGTTTCTTGACATGGATTGCCACCCTGTTTTGGGCCCTTTGATTGACACTGAATGCACATCTCCTGCTCCTCCCACATTGGTTATCAAAACCAGGTTGAAGTATGAATGCCCATTTATGGTAAATCTTATTCCTCCTTTCTTCACACAAGTAACTCTGCCATACAACAAATACAAGCGCTAATTAGCCTGTTCCATGAAGCTATGTGATTCCAATCTCTTATTTAGAGCTTTCATAGCCAATTTGGTAGCTCAGAAACTAACCTTCTGAAGGCTACAGGCACGATTCCGGCACGATATTGAGCAATTTGCAAGAAAGCAGGCTCGGCGAGGTCGAAGTGCTGGAGAGGGGGATTGCACCAGCCACCGTTGTTGTTGGGCAAAGCCAAGTTAGGAGGGCAAAAGTTGGTAGCAGTAACAGTAATGGTCCGAGGGAGACACCATCTGGGGTCATCGTCGCATCTCATTTCATAACAAGAACCGCAGCACAAGCCATTGTTGAATAAAGCTGTGCTTAGTGCTGCAGTGTTGGTTCCATAGCCTTGGCTGTACAGATTACCATATCCACAAGCCCCTCCTGTGAATGCAAATTATTATCAGTTTTTGAAATGCTCTTAACAGTACCATACTAATATTCTCTTGATAGTTCTTCAACCAGTAGAGTATAGAACTTACCCATTGTGCCAGAAGCATCTCCACCACCGTAGAAGGTTGCGTGACCACTCTGCCACCCTCCATAATCACCCAAAATGCCGTTAAAGTGTTGAGAGAATAAGCTGCTAAAGAGAAGTAGAGCTAGAGAAACTGTTGTAGCTGCCATTTAGCTAGGTAGATGAACTAGCAGAGTCTAGAAGGCAAAGACAAGAGGAGGTGTAAGTATAGCTTGTGATGTAGAAGAGTAGCAATAGGAGTAGCAAGTATACGAAAATTAAGAGAGCAAAAGTAGGTATATATAGAAGAAAAACACAGTAGGTGAAGGTGAGCTACTAGGAGCCGGCCAAAATAGGACACAGGAAACTTTAGTCAGGAAACGAAGCTGCTGCTGCTGCTGCACATGTGGTAGTTCTACGCCAACCTCTAAGCTAAGGGGCAGTGGCTGTGGGCCTCAACCACCCACATGCATCTCTCAACCGCTTCTTTACACCATTAATTTATATTTTACAAGTGTTCCCTTCATTGTCGCTAGTTTGGTATTTATGTTTCAACTTTCATGTTTCATTATCATTTGGTTCTTTGGATAAGAAGAGGAACCAAAGTTATTTAATATATGTTGTCTTAATCTCATATTGTTCTTTCATAAGTATGGAGATTCAATTAGAATTATAAAAAGAAGCTTTGAGTTGATTTACCTTAATCTTTATGTCACATGACGTGATGGTTGCATAAGCATGTGGTGGACTCCTAATATATGAATGCTCTTGATAGAAAGAGAATAGGCGATAAGTATGTTTTCTTTTGCACATGCAAAAGAACATCTTGCTTTGAATAGTGACAAACCAAAAAGGAAAAAGAATGACATATATGGCTGCCTCGTCCCTTCCTTCGTTCTTAGATGATATTGGAGTGACACAGCTGATTAATGAGGCCTCGACGAAGGCATGCACTTCTTGCTAGAAATTGTTTGAGATGATCAATGTTAGATATGAACGTCATTCATGTTATGTGTTACTGTGTAGAAAATGAAAGTAAAAATAGGAGCACTCTGGATCTCTGTATGAAACTACCACCGAAAAGGCTTGAGATTTGGATAATATTGGGAAACATGAAGAGTGACGTGCCGTGTGCTCATAGAAAGAAAAGGGAGGACGGTTCACACGGGAATGAGGACCATAATTAAAGAAGCTTGAGGTTGACATGCATGCAAAATTGGGCGTTTACTTAAGTCCAGACATTTATGATATTATCAGCTTCCTAAAAAACCCGTATTTTCTTCGTCGACTCTTTTTTTTTTCCATTTAGATACCTTCTTTATGCGTTTCTTCGACCTCCACTTTTCTTGTTCCGTACATTCTTTAATTGGTTTTATATATTCGCTAACACACCTTCACAAATATTTTGAGTTTGAAACACAAGCTGATTATACCTTGTGCTGAATGATAAGTAGGTGGTAAGATTTGAACTCACGACCACTTAATCATAAATGCTAAGATACCATGTTAAGTGATTGTTTCATTACAATAGGATAAGCTTTTGTGTAAGGCTTAATTAGTTTTATATATTCGCTAACATAGAACACGTTGCTTTCATTAATTATTTTTTAAATGAAACTAAAAGTACCTGAATGAGATCTCAGTAATACGGAACTGTTTAATTCTTATATGACATTCCTTTTTACAAGTCAGGTTTCGTAATAAATCAGAAGTTCGCATGAGATATGTAGGGATTAATGTCTCCTAGTTAACCAAAAGAAATTAAGATACATTGGAGCACTAAAATAAAGATTTGTTAGGAAATGTAATACGCCCTTCATTCTAATTTATATCTAATGTTGATTTGATCAGTAACAAATTACCCAATGTATTACCAATTTCACGAATACGCAATATTGAACGATCTGTTCAGAAACTCTGTGAGAGGTTGGATAAATTCATATAGGAAGCTATTAATAGCAAAATAAGACTCTATTAACATGAAAAAGGGAAAAAAAATATTGAGAATAATATATTAGAAGAGGAACAACGTCGGCGGGGTTAAGCGATTAAGTGCAAAAACTGATTTAAACGTTTCACAACTCTATCTGTTAGCTCAAGACTTTTATTTTAATGGTATCGACGATAACAATCAATAATATAATATTTCAAATATTCAGATTTATTTAACTGGATTATCTTATTTATTCAGAAAGATAATGATATAAAAAGAAATATAATTGAGTTACAGGATTGAAATGAAAGGATAAACGCTTAACAATTCCTATTTTACATAAACCATCTTAACAACTTTATTTGAAAAATTCTTCAAAATCTGAAATGGATAGTCCATGTCATCTCTGAACCTACTATTCACCTGACTCGACAGCCGACACTGACACTGAGAGACGAAAGCTAGGGGAGCGAATGGGATTAGATACCCCAGTAGTCCTAGCCGTAAACGATGGATACTGGGCGCTGTGCGTATCGACCCGTGCAGTGCTGTAGCTAACGCGTTAAGTATCCCGCCTGGGGAGTACGTGATATTTGAAGATATTATCAAAGATAGCGAGGAAAACGTCTTAACATATTCAAAGCCGATTCAGTTAGATATTTCATGATAAAATTGAAGCAACGACTAGTAAAAGGAAATTTCTATTTAAGGGAGAGCTACTACATTCAATTATTCACCAGATTTTTTGAAATATATCAGTAGCATCAATACTCTCAAAAGTCATATTCTCTGTGCTTTAAAAAGTGAAAACACTCTATTGAGAAAGATAATTATTCACTGAAGCTCATATTGAGCATCTCACTTTCATTTGTTGAGAACTTGTAGCAGCTGGTCAAGTATTACTAGTATGGAATGTTGAAAAACCTTGTAAAAGATTTGTGAGTTTGGAGAGGCTCGTCAAATTACTACTTGGAAATTTTTAATAATATACTCAAGTTAGATAATTGGAAACTGGACATAGACTTGGTATAAGCCAAAACAATATAAATTGTTTGTGTCATTCTTTCTCTTCCCTTAGCTTTTAAATTTCCACGTTATAGCTACTGTTGTTTTCAAATTGCAAGAGGCTCCTCTTATTTTAAATTTTCATACCCGCCTATCGTTTATAAGAATTGATAGTAACTTGAAAAAATTTTCAAGTCGCACACAGTTCACTCTTCTCTTACATATATTTGCTTTATCATCACGTATTAGAACTCAGTTTCACATTTATTATATTTTGCAGCATGTGATAGATCATAGCAAACAACTTGAGAAGTCTTAAAAGACAATCCGTCACAAAGCCTACTTATTTTAATGGAAATAACTATTTCTATTTGAATGAGAGAATGACAATTTATCTCCAATCTGTGGATATTGAAGTCTGACAAGCTATCAAAGTAAGAAATATGCTTCCTGCTACTAATGATGTAGAGATGTGGACTGATGCTGATAGAAAAAATGCATGGCTAAATGCCAAAGCAAGACATCATCTGATTTGTGCACTCTTTCCAGAATAATATGACAAGATATCCTATTGTTCTATAGGAAAGGAAATGTGAGACAAACTTCAGATTACCTTTGAAGGAATAAATAAGGTAAAGAAATATAGGATAAGTCTTTTAGCACATCAAAATGGAACTATTAGCATAAAATAGAGAGAGACCATAGAAGAATTTTTTGGATGGTTCAACAATATCATCACAATATTGAAGAACTTGGTAAAGATATATCCAAATGATGAGCTCATAACAAAGATCCTAAGTTCACTGTCAAAAGAATAGAGACCCAAAGTAATAACTCTAAAAACTGCAAAGGATCTAGACATTATTTCACTTAATTGGCTAAGATGAAACTTGATGATCCATGAAATAGGGCTCAGATGAGATGAAGGATTCTCCTAGAGAAGAGGAATGACTCTAAAAGCTACTGATGAATCAACTCCATCGAATAGTGATGAAAGCGACACTGAGTTGCAAATAGATGGAGATGATGAATTCAATCTTATGGTTAGAAAGTATGCACGTTCTTACAAAAAGAAGCTGATAAAGAAAAGAGAAGGAAATAAGAAATCTGAAAACAACTGGTCAAAAGGAAGCAACAATACACAAAATACTCAAAATATATGTTATCACTGCAAGAAGCCTGGACACACCAGACCAAAATGTCCCCTCCTTCTTTAAAACGACAAAACTGAAAATAGAAGACCTAGAAAGCAAGTTATGACTACAGCTTGGTCTAATGAAGATTTTGAAAATTTTGATGAAAAAGAGCCTAAAAAAGTAAGCAATATTTGTCTTATGGCTGATTCAGAAGAAGATGAGGTATACAGTTCCGACTTTGATATTGAAAATGATGAAATAACAAATGCATATCATGAACTGTATACTCAGTATAAGAAATTAACTGTGCAATATTTTAAAGAGATTGAGAAGTCTAAAAACAATGATGCATATTTGAAGGATAAAATTAAATCACTAGAATCAGTGAATACGAATCTATTGTCCAAGAATATGTCTCTTGCTAAAATTGAAAATAATTATAAGCAAAAGGTATTCGAAAATGAATTTTTGGAAGAAAAAGCAACTCAGCTAGAAAATGCATTGCTTGAGAATGATTATGAAAAAGTAAAACAAATAGAATAAAAGGTTGTTGAACTAGAATTTGCACATAATCACCTAAAATATGAAAAAGAAAAATTTGTTGGAAAAATCATATCTTTAAAAAAGGATCTATCCAATTTTGTTGATGGAAAGAATAATCTTGATGCATTACTTGGTAATGTTAAAGGAGTCTTTGATAAGGCAATAATAGGATATGATGAAAATCATAACATTAAGATGTACAAGAACTTCTTTTTTAAAAAACAGCAGTAGTCAAAATTAAAACAACAGTAACCTGATGCATGGCAAAAATGACAGTAACTCTTCTTCATTTGTTTTGTGCTTCTGCTGTGGCAAACATAGACATATTAGTCACTATTGTAACATACATAGAATGAGTAAATTGTCTAAAATATATAAACGAGATCAAAAGGTCAGACCGGACCATAAACTGTAAAGGACCTAGAAAAATTTGGGTAACTAAATTGAGATAGTACATTCTGCAGATCTGATTCAGAATAGTGACAAGAGAAAATCAATGGATAGTTGACAATGATTGTTCAAGACATATGATAGGTGAAATATCACACTTCAACTATATTGAAAGCAAAGATGGAGGTAATATTGTCTTTCCTAACAAAAAAAAAAGCAAAGGTCACTAGAATTGGTAAAATTGGTGCCTTGAACTCTAATTATATTGATAATGTTCTCTATGTTGATGGTTTGAAATATAACATTCTAAGTGTAAGTCAGTTATGTGAGAAAGGATATAGAGTCACATCTTATGCATCTCATTGTGAAATAATTGATAATTATAATGATAACATAGTGTTTGTTGGTCCTAGAAATCAGAATATGTGTTATGCTTAACTAGAAGACATATCTTCTAAAAAAGTTAAGTGCTTTGTTTCTTTAAAAAATGACTTACTAATCTGACATAGAAGATTTAAACACGCTTGCATGAGCATTTTAACAAAACTGTCCAAGAATGAATTAGTAAAAGGTTTACCAAATTTAACCTTTGAGAATAATTAGGTTTGTGAATCATGCTTAAAAGGAAAACAAGTTAAAATTAGCTTTCCACCAAAAAATGTTGTATTTACTAACTAACCGCTTGAGCTTGTACATATGGATTTATTTGGTCTTACTAAAACTTAAAGTTTTTGTGGTAAACATTATAGTTTTGTTATAATAAATGATTACTCTAAATTTACATAGGTTTATTCCTTAGCAAATAAGGATGATGTTTTTGAAGTCTTTGCGAAGTTTTGCAGAAAAATTCATATTGAAAAGGGGTACTATGTTACTTTAATTCAGAGTGAACATGGAGGAGAATTTGATTACAAAAAGTTTGAAGATTTCTGTGATGGTAACGATATAACTCATAATTTCTCATGTCCAAGGACTCTTCAGCAGAATGGAGTTATTGAGAGAAACAACAGGACCCTTGCCGATATGGCTAGGACTATGATGTATGAAAGTGGTCTACCTCATAATTATTGGGCAGAAGCTATATCTACTACCTGTTACATTCTAAACATGTGCCTTATAAAGCCTATTCTCAAAAAGACCCCTTATGAGTTGTGGAAAGGATGAAAGCTGAATGTTGCCTACTTTCGAGCATTTAGGTGCAAGTATTTTGTGTTGAATAATGGTAAGGATAACTTAGACAAATTTGATGTAAGGTTTGATGAAGCTATTTTTCTGGGATATAGCACTACTAATAAAGGATTTAGAGTTTATAACAAAAGAATCAAGATGATAGAAGAATTAATACATGTAGTATTTGATGAAGCACTGCCCTCAACAATAGTTGTTGATTCAGATGATGAAGAGTATCCTTTGGTCCCTAAAGATACACCACAAACTCATACTGCATCAGTAGTGCCTTCAGATTCACAAGATTAAGAAGGTCCTTCTAAAACTAGGATAGAAAAGACTCCTTTTCCAAGTCCACCTCAATAGGTAGCTATACAACAAAGGACACTAGATATTTAAAGCAGAAGGATACCAAGAGAATGGAGAGGTATTGATACACTTCAGTATATTCTAAGAGATCGTGTATAAGGTTTAAGAACCAGAGCCTCCTTCAAAAAACAATTATGTTGCCTTTATTTCACATCCAGAAACAAAGACAGTTAAAGACGTGCTTGCTAATAAAAGCTGGACTGTAACTATGAAAGAAAACCTAAACCAATTTGAAAGGAACCAAGTTTGGAATCTTGTACCTTATCCACAAAACAAATCAGTCTTTGGAACTCGTTGGATATTTAGAAACAAACTTGACGAAAATGGTAAGGTGGTAAGAAATAAAGTTAGAGTTGAAGGTTGTAACCAATAGGAAGATATTAACAAGAGCCTTCTATAGTATTACTTCGAAGGCTCCTATCAATTCAGAAAGGGAAGAGTAACCTTGTCCAAAAGGTGCAGTTGCTAAACGATGTAGTTTCATGTTTTAAAAACACACGTGCAGTACTGTTAGTTTTCAGTACACTACTGACAAAAGATACAAAAAGTGATCACACCTCTGGGAACGTGTGTGATCTTTCATCTTCACACAAAACCTACTCTTAGAAATCGTTTGGCATATCTCGGAACAATTCCTTCCTTCAACTTATCTTCGTTGTCCCTTGAAGCTCCTCTCTCACTGCAATCGAACTCTTCCTTTCTCAATTTTTTCAAAACAAAAATTTCCAACGTCTTTCTTTGAAATGGCACGAACAAAGCCCAAAGCTCAAAAGAAACCAAACAAACCCACTTCGAGCCATGGCGAAACATTATGCCATAAACAAGAGCCTGAATCTTTTGTTCCAAAATCTTCCATGTCACCCACACCAGAAGCACCAAAGACTCATACTGAACCCATTGCTTCCTCTTCAATAAAAACGCCCCAATTTTTTAGAAAATCCACATAAAAGAATCCCTTACACATGTATGAAAGAAAGAAGAAGAATGTGCCACCGTCGTCGTTACTGGAAAAGATGACTTCCATCTACCCAACACCATGAATTAAAGACTAAACAAAGATATGACTCTCAAAATAAGTATGATGAAGAAAGCCTTGACTCTGATGAATTAAACCCTAGTTCATCAAAAGAAGAAGAAGAATAAGAGGACTCTTTAGGTGAAGAGGAGCCTACTAGAGTAGAGAAAGCTTTCTACTAAAGGGGGGTTGCCTATCTTATCGGAGAAAGTAAGTACCCTCTCTCATTCTCCAACTACAAGATTTTATTCTCCATCGTTCACGCCTTCACCTTCATCGCCACTAACACACAAACCGACTCCAACTCCTCAAATTTCTTGACCATGATTGTCATTAACTCCTTAACCTAGTCTAGTTGTTCCAAAAAAATTTGAAGATCGATGGATTATCTCTAATGATGATTCTGAAGAGGAAGTTGTTCACTTGATCAGAAGTCCACGAACCAGAAGCAATATCTTTACAACGCATGGCTAAGAGCCTTTGGTTGAAAAAGAAAAGAACTTTAACCTCGAAGATGAATCGAGGCAAGCATAAGCGCCACAAAAAAGAAGAGAAGAAATAAGAAGAGGGAAGACACCTATTGTTAAAGAGGCCAAAGAGAATCCTATTACTCAGGAGGAGTCTCTCATCGAAGAAATCCCCTAGGCTCCTGCAAAAAGATCCAAGAAAAAGAACATCTATATGTATGAGAAAGGAGAACCCACAACACCTCCTAAAACCTTTCGATCACTGGAAGCTGAAGCATGATATAAAATGCACTACAAGAAATGAAAGGTGGTTCCTAGGCATGTTATGCCTCCTCTCTTATTCTATGATATTGTTATTGATATCTTTGCCTACTTCCTTTCAAGAGGTTGACCTAATTTCCTTACCTTGAATGAAACTGCGTGTGATGAGCTAGTGAGATCTTTTTACACTCATATGAGAAAAGATATTATTGATGGAAAATTGGTGATTGTCTTATGGGTTTGTGAGTGTGAGATTTTGATAACAGAAAAGATATTGGGAAATTTACTGGACATGGCCCCTATTGGTCGCATTGATTTTCCCTGTCACAAATGGGATGTTATTGACTAAGACCTAACAAAAGTTATTCGATCCATCTGTCTTCATACTGAAAATACCTAATATGGAAGACCTTGGTGTAGACAGTTGGATCTTCTATAAAGATGCCTTGCATCGCTTTCTGCCACATCAATTTTCCCACAGAGTAGCTCTGTTGAAAGATGCAGTCTCCTAGATACCTATGTTATCTACAATCTACTCAAAGGTAATCAAATGAATCTGCCTGCTATGATTATTTGATTTATGTTAGATAAAGGGAGTCATAAGAACACCAATGGGTGTTTTCCTTATAGGATGTTTTTGATGAAAATGCTTGCCCATTATGGTGTTTCGTTTGACGATTTGGAATGGTATGAGCCTGTCAAATACCATTCTTCCATTTCTTTCAATTTGGATAAAAGCTAAAAGACAATGTCTGGGTGGACAAAAAGACATAACGAGTTATAGAGGTCATGGGACCTTCTCAAGAATGCCAGAATCCCATTACCTCTAAAGATGCCAACACACTTATGTTTCATCAACAGCTGTGAGACATCAGGTTCACTCAAGACCAAATGCATGCTACAATGACCCACATGCAGGGATAAATCAATGACATAAAGATCTTACTTCAGACCCTCGTTGACACTCTCAAGGAATATTTTCCTTGAAAACCAATTTTTTATCTTTCATATTTTGTGAATTTTTAATCTTGAATTTTTCGTGATGGCCTGAATATTGGTATTGATGACTTTGTTTGCATGTTTAGTCTTGTTTATAGTTTATGGTGACTAATTTTTACCCATAAATATTTGTGCTACACTGTCTCTTTTATGATTACATGATTCTTCTACTGGATTAATTTCTTTCCCTTATTTTTGATAATGACAAAGAGGGAGAGTAGAGAGGAGATGATAGATGATATATTTTGCTAATTTTGAAATGCTTTTATGTTTTGAAATTTGTTAATATGATAAGGACTTGATATAGGGCTTGATATTCATATGTTTAAATATATGCTTGCATCTAAGTTTCTTACTGGTAGTAGAGGCTCCTTCTAATCATGGTTGTGAGTAAGGACATATAAAGATTACAGGTACTTTTCGAAATCCTTCACAGTTACTCAAATCTTTGGAAAATATATCTGTTATTGCTTGTCATCATAAAAAGGAGGAGATTGTTAGCTCAAGACTTTTATTTTAATGATTTTGATGATAACAATCAATAATTTAAATTTTCAAATATTCAGATTTATTTAACTGGATTATCTCATTTATTTAGAAAGATAACGATATAAAAACATGTTATATAATTTAGTTATCTATTTGAAATGAAAGCATAAACATTTAAAAATTCCTATTTTGAAGGAACCATCTTAACAACCTTATTTGAAAGATCAGAATCGATTCCAGAAAATCTAGAATGGATGATTCTTGTCATCTTTGTACGGACGAAGGAACCTGCTTTTCACCTAATCCGATGGCTGGCTTCAAGACATAGTCAAAAGATTATCCAAACAACCAGATATTTGAAGATATTGTCAAAGATAGTGAGTAAGACGTTTTAACAAATTCAAAGCCGATTCAGTCAGTTAGTCCATGATAAAATTGAAGCAATGACTAGTAAAAGGAAATTCCTATTTAAGGGAGAGCTACTGCATTCAATTATTCACCAGATTTTTTGAAATACATCAACTACAAGAGTTAAGACATTTAGTGACAATTTTTTTGTGACTAACTATTATTTTGTCACAAATACGACGTTTTTTGTGACAAGACAATTGATTGACGCTATTGTTTGGACTAACTGTGATGATTTATTTTTTTGTCACTAATACAATAGTAATTGTGACAATTTAGTATCTTTCACAATTAAGTTGTAATAGTGACAACTTTTCTTTTATCACTAAGTTTTGTCATTAAAAGTCCATGCAATTTGGCGCCAAGATAATTTTGGCAGGAATAAATTGTAATTGTGATAAAATATATGCTAGTAACTATTATTTTCTATTTGTTGTGACAAAACATAGTTTGGTTACTAATATTTTTTTCTTTTTGTTACGAAATGGTTAGTCATCACATAATATTTTACTTATTGTGACAAAAATTTTTTTCAATAAATATTCAATTAATTAGTGTCTACTTTATATTGTAACAATAACCGAACTATAACTTCGGTCACAACTATTCGTAATTTAGTGACAATATTTTTGTAACTAACTATTTTTGTCATCACAAATACGAAATTTTTTAATGCCAAGATAATTGATTGACAATATTGTTTGGATTATCTATGATGATTTATATTTTTGTCACTAATACAGTGGTAATTGTGGCAATTTAGTATGCTTCACAGTTAAATTGTCACTATTAATATATTAATAGTGGTAAATTTTATTTTATCACTAAGTTTTGTCACTAAAAGCCTATGAAATTTGACGCCAAAATAATTTTGACAGGAATTGATTGTAATTGTGACAAAACATATGCTGGTAACTAATATTTTTTATTTGTTGTAACAAAATTTAGTTTGGTCACTAATATTTTTTCTTGTTATGATGAAGTGGTTTATCGTCACACAATATTTTCGTTGTTGTGACGAAAACTTTTGTCAATAAATATTCAATTAATTAATGTCTACTTAATATTGTCACAATCACCAAACTATAACTATGGTCACAATCATTTGTAATTTAGTGACAATTTTTTTGTGCCTAAGTATTATTTCGTCCCAGATATGTGATTTCTTGTAACAAAACAATTGATTGATATTATTGTTTGGATTAACAGTGAAAATTTATTTTTATGTCATTAATACAATGAGAATTGTGACAATTTAGTACCTTCACAATTAAATTGTCACTATTAATATTAATATTGTCAAATTTTCTTTTATCACTAAACTTTGTTATTAAAAGCCTATGTACTTGTTATGACGAAAACTTTTGTTAATAAAAATTCAATTAGTTAATATCTACTTAATATTGTCACAACAACCGAATTATCACTATGCTCACTATTATTTGTAATGTTAGTGACAAAAATTTTTGTTGACACTTGATCAACTTTTTGTTACAAAAGTTATTATCAATATAAACGTAACAAATTAATGATAAATATTTGTTGTTGTAATAAAATATTAAAATTAACCACTATAATGATAAATTTTGTCATTATTGTAAAAATTTTAGAGACTAGAAACTACTTGTCATGAATTTTTCTTTAATATGATTATTTGCAAACAAATTTAAATATTTTCTTATAAAATATTCAAACTACATATATTGATAATCCAAAAGTAATGTTTTACATATCATAGATATTTGGTATACTTAACTTTGAAATTTCATAAAAAAAATCAAAATAATTAAAATTTGAAATATAATAAAAATCTTGTTCCAAAATATTAAGCAAAACTCTTAACGTATTGAAAATTAAAAACAAAGTTCTTGCCAATGTTCAATCATTGTCATCATCACCTTTCTCATCTTCACTTACTAAATTTGTTTCATCATCATCTATAAAAATATCTTCATCACAATCAGTTTCGACATCTTCTCCAGCACTCATAGTATCAATATCCATTCATTCATTTTAGTAACATTTTTAGGTTAATTTATTTATTTTCATTGAATTTGTTGTTTATTTTATTTTTCTTGTTTCTTCGTAGAAAGTATGAGTTTTGCTTCAAATTAGACCCAAGAAGTTTTTCACGGGACATCTATGATTTTGCATGGCTTAAGTGAAATTAACAGTGCAAGCAAGCTAAAAGAGAGCAAAATGATGACAGACCCAAAAACACCATCAGTAAAAGGTCCAAAACATAGGCAATATAAGCAGGAAACAACAGCAGAAGGAAGGAAGCAAACAAATTTGTGCTACGTTTGCAAGAGTGGTGAGGGTTTTAATAAGAGTAAATAGTGAAGTGGGCCAGGATTTTAAAAGAGGAGAATAGAAATAGAGAGTAGTGGTGACAAGGAGGAAAAGAAAAATGTTTTAACATTTTAGGTTTTTAATTTGGGGAGATAAGTGAGACCAGCGGCAATAGAGGGGAGACGTGGCAACAAGTGGGAGAGGCACGTAGCTGCGTAGAAGGCTTGACGCGAGGGACTAAACGTAGGCGGCACTCCAGGATTTTGACGCACGCGGGAGAGAGTAGCTGCAAAGGAGACTGGACGAACACGAAGGGACGTTGCGCGCAAGAAGACTAGACACAACAGAGACCTGACCCAGACGAATCATTGTCTTGGCCTTTCTATCACTTATTCCAAGGAAGCTATGACTTTCCTTTCCTAGATAAAATCACTTTCCTCTGATATTGTTCTACTGGTCATTGAATTTCTATTCATGTTTTAATCATTACGCTGGCCTTCACTTTCTGTTGTAGGCCAAGATTAAAAGCTTTGAAGTTCAACTCAGTGAGGCCTCTGGTCAAGAAAAGTCAAATGTTGGTTTAGATTTATCTTCTGGAACTTCATTTCCCGAGGGACATGGGGATGGAGATACTTCAGTAGTAACCAAGAAACTTGAAAAAGAACTAAAAACACGTGATACTCTCGTTGAGGTCTGCTACACTTTGCAAACCATTAAGCTAAGTAATCTTGCATAATAGGAATAACTCACTTGAACATGAAATTAGGAGGGCTGAGTTTCTTTCTTAACAATTTCACATGCTAACCTGAAAAAATGAGGATATCTAAGAGCACTACATGTTTCTGCCTTTCTGTAACATAGAATATAGGATTATTTGAGCTACAAGGCCTTTCGATAAAAGATATGATTTTACGGTTATGTTCTATTTTAACAAACTAAAGATGAGCTGCTGATTTGAAGATGAGATGTGTAGTTTTTCAATTATGCCCTATTTTTCTTAACCTACTATATAGTTCAACATGTTTCACTTATGTAGATACATACAGAGCCACATTTAATGTATCACTTCTGCTGGTCCCACTACTTATTGTATATATAAGTGAAAATTAAGTTTCTGTGTATGACACATGCAGGGCCACTGATTTTTTTCTTTATTTCTTGTGTGCAGAGATTACATGAAGAAAATGAAAAATTGTTTGATAGATTAACAGAAAAGGCATCATCAACTGGATCTCCACATGTTCTCTTTTCATCTGATGAACATTTATGAAGAATGTTGATACTTTACTTTCAATTCATTGTCACTATTGTGTGCTTGTCACCGAAAAAAATAGTGTAAAGCTTATATTAGGATATCATTGGCACAACTTTTGAACCCTTCTTGGATAGAAACTTGTGTGTAGAGTAGCAAAGGTTCTGAGTTTTTCACTTTATTTCAAGAATATTGGTCTTTAGGTTCTACTTTTTTCCATTATAAAAGATCCTATGTATTGGAACTTAGAGATCATTTATCTTGATCCAGGTTATTTGAAATGTTGATGTTGTGTATATATTGTCATAAATTTTATTTATCTCTCTCAGGTTTTTGCTATAGAGCTTTTTAACATATTTTGTCAATATCGAATTTCACAGGCATGTAGATATATGCAAAACAATTTGTTACAATTTTAATAATTTTGTATCTTTTTCTGATGTTGACTAGTAAAGTGATAATGGCATATTCGCCATTGTGTTTTTCATTAAGTTTGCTATATGTTCTAATGCTACCATTTCATGGACTTAATAGGGCTTACAATGTTGGGGTTGCTTTTCTATTGTCT
>JANITX010000211.1:9478751-9512721 GCA_027564395.1 Erythroxylum ulei
ACCGGACCATCTCCACCATTGTTTTATTTCGCCTTACCACCACTCCATTTTGATGAGGAGTGTAGGGTGTAGTCAGTTGGTGTTTGATCCCTGCAGCTTTGCAAATCATCTGGAACTTGTCGGAGATGAATTCAGTTCCATTATCCGTCCTTACTGATTTAATGCTTATGCCCGACTGGTTTTCTGCTAAAGCTTTAAATTCTGTAAACACTCTTGTGAATTCATCTTTCTTCTTCAAACAATATAGTTAGGAGTATCTTGTATAATCATCAATTATTAACAGAAAATATCCGCTACCATTTAAAGATGTTACCGGCATTGGTCCGCAGATGTCCATATGTAACAATTGAAGTTTCTCTGTTGCTCTCCATTTTGCTTTGGTGAACAGAGCTCGGTGGTGTTTGCCCAGAATACAAATTTTGCATTCTGAGTGGCAGTCGGAGAAACTTGGAAGGTCATCCACCATCCTCTTCCTCCACATAGCTTCTAGCCCCTTCATGTGATAATGACCGCGCCTCCTGTGCCAGAGTTCAGTTTCACTCGTGCTACTCACCAAAACTTCTTGTTGCAACTCCTCAGTTTTCATGACAAAGCTTTTGTTCTCCATCCTTGTGGTGAGCATTTCCTGGTCAAACTTGTCTAATACTTTACACAAATCAGATTCAAAATATACGGACATACCTTTTTTCATTAGTTGAACCACACTAAGCAAGTTATGCTGGATTTTGGGTACCAAAAGCACATCTGGAATGGTCTTGATTCCAAGCTTTGTAGATACCTCCACTACTCCTCTTCCTTCAGCATGAATGCACACGCCATTTCCAAGTTTTACATTCGCTTTTATAGATTGATCTAACGTCTTGAATAATGATGCATCTGGAGTCATATGGCTGGTATAGCCACTATCGATTAACCATTCAAATGAATGAGCTTCTGCCAGATCATAAGTGACTATGAATAATTGTTCTTCTTCTTCAACGATCTGAGCATTTGCTTCTATCTGGCCAGCCTGCTTCTTGCATATCGCCTCCATGTGTCCCTTCTGGTGGCACCTCCTGCATTCCACGTTCGGACGCTTCCAACACCTGAATGCAAGATGGTTGGACTTACCACAGTGAGGACAAGGGTTATATTTGTTTGCCTTGTCTCCTCCTGTATTTCGGCTTGTATGCTTTTGGTTTGAGTGAGAATTTTGTGTTTCCAACCCTCCTTTATTTCTTTTCTTTTTCTTGGATTTTTATTGACCTTTTGTCTTGACTGATGCTTTCTATGCTCCTTCAACAACATCAGTCTTCTGCATTAGATGTCGTTGTTCTTGTGCCTAAAGAGCGCTCACTACTTTAGCAAGCTTTATCTGCCCGATGTCTTTGGAATTTTCCAGTGAGATGATGGTGGCTTCATATTTTTCCGGCACTAAAACTAGCAGCTTTTGGACTAGCCTTTGATCCTTGAAGTCGGCTCCTAAAAGTCTGATATGATCTGCAAGTTGAATTAATCTCTCCGTGTAGTTCTTGACAAATTCATCTTCCTTCATTTGGATCTTGTCAAATTCTCGTAGAAGATTTAACACTTTCATGTTTTTCACTTTTTCATCACCTTCATATTCGCTCTTCAGAAATTCCCAGATCTCCTTCGCCGATCCAAGAGTCATGATTCGAGTAAATATTGAAGGTGCAATTGCCTGATACAAGCAAGATTTCGCCCGAGCTTTCTTGGCTATTCTTTCCCTCAACCAGCGTAACTGTGCAATCGGGACATCTTCAGTTGGAAGCTCTACTTCATAATCTTCATCAATCAGCTCCCATAGGTCCTGACCTTGCAGGTATGCCTCCATCTTTATTGCCCAGATCTGGTAACCTTCTCCATTGAAGACTGCTGGCTGCAAGCTTGGAGTGGAAGACTCGGCCATCTCTGAGTGTGCACTCCTTGTCGCCACAGTGTACTCCGAAAAGAATATATATGCTCAAGGCGAAGAACTCTTGCTTATACCCTCATAGGTCCCTTAAGAAATAAGCTCTGATACCACTTTGTTGCGAATAACTATCTAGCGTATGAAAACAACTGAACATTATACAAAGAAAGTTGAGAGAGAAAGCTAGAGTGAGAAAGCACAATGCAAACAGGGGAGATTTTTTCTTGATTAATTAATGTAGTTTTACATCTGTAATCGACTACATATTTATAACAATTCAATCCTGTTAACTGATTTCTAACTGTTGCAACTAGCAACTCTTGAATTCTTGCCAACTGTTTCTTTATTCTTTACGTCTTCTTTTATTTTCTTTGTACGTCACTGCATGACTGAGCATGGGCGTTGCTTTTGTCAGAATTTATGAGACACGCATTCTACAGTTTTTGTCGACAAAACGCTCTCTTTTGGAAGAACAAATGTTCAATGACTAGTTCAGCACAGGAACTCATTTTGTCTTTTAACACCATTCACAAATTAACATCTAACATCAGAAATTTTCAACGAGTTGTCTGTTAACAAACTAATTTCATGTTTTGTCGTCAGATTACTTTCCAGACAGCATATATCAACCCATATGTATAACATTTATGAGAGTTTTTCTGGTTCTGATGTTAGGTGCACCAGTTTTAGTTTGCTACGTGCCATGGAAAAAGACCAATGGGCGATGTCCTCTACCATCCAGACCACATGTGAAACTTCCTCACGCGTACAGGGATTTTCCCAAGCACATGTCCACATTTTTAGTTGTAATATATAGGAATAGATTTGGCTCTGAAGCCCCAATAACATATGACTCCGACATCTTAAATAAAGGGATGTGTTTTGATCAAGACCAGCAGATAAAACAGGAACAAGAACAAAGAAAAAGACTTGGCCTGCGACCAAACCAAGTAATGCCAACAGAACAGATAACATCAAAGCATGAAACCTTTCAGCCATTGAACAAGATTAACTTCTTTTGGACTTTGAAGTAACGTTTTTTGCAAGTGTAGGGTAAGGAACGGAACTGGGGAACAAAACAAAAGGACCGAAAAGACAGTCTCAGGAAACTCGTGGAACTAATTGTATCCACAAACAATAGGATGCATTGCAGGGCTTATGTAAGGTTCTGATGGTGAGGTATATGGTATGGTGTTTCCTGTTTCTTCATGTTCATGGGGTCTAGATTATTGAAAGAAGGGCGTCACAAAGGATCTGTTATTAGGCCCACCTGTATCATAAGGGAGTGCAATATATACTGAAAAAAAAAATCCGAAGAAGGTTAAATATTCGGCAAACTTTCCGCAAATTTCTTTGACACCAATAACATATAAAAATAAGCAAAACCGAAATAATAAAAACACCAGAAATTTGGTAACGCAGTTCGGCACACCTTTTCTACATCTGCGAGGCCTTCACTCAGCTTGATCACTTTCACGAAAGTACAATAGATTTATCCAAGGCTTTACTGAGCCGACACTACTCAATCCTTGACACTATCCCACAGCCTAACTACCCGTGAAAGAGTTTCACACCCAATAGTACGACCGCCTCGTACTAACTTCAACAGAAGATTTTCTCAACAGTATTTAATAATAAAAACGAACAACTCAAGTGATTAAAATAATAAAGAGCGAAAACTAAAATACACTTGAGATAGACAAGAACAACTTCCCGATAAGTTCCACTCCACTAAAATAGATCTGGAAGTTGTCGCAACAACAATGGGCCAATCACAACAACACATCAAAAAAAACGCAGCACAAAAACATTCAGCCCAAGTGATCCACAGAAATTCCAGCACAAAGATAACAAGTTGATTCTCAAGAATTCAGTTCTTAACGACTGTAGGTCCTTCAAGAAAGATTTGACAGTTGTTCGTAGACGTGAGCCACTCCACAACAATAATTTTTCAGCTTGATCAAACCCTATGCCGAGACTCCTGTAAAATTTTCAAGCAATACCCATAAATGCAATTTTCAAGCAATACCCATAAATGCTATCAGCTGAAAAACACACAAACTTTACTCATAAAACACAAGCCGTGACTCCCATGAGATTTTCAAGCAACACCCACGTATATTGTCAGCTGAGGAACACGCAACCTCCACTCACTGCACACACACAACACTCACGTATATTTCTGCCATATATCTCATATATTCCTCAAATCATAAAAGTGTATAACCAGCTAAAGAATAACACACCCGCTGCACTTACTCTATCACCGACACACGTACTCACATGCTCACCAAATATCCTGCTGTTTTTATGTAAGTTATTCACCCAAAAGACAACCACACTCCCTCAACAACAAAAAGGCTGCAGATAAAAATATTAGGTTTTCATTCTTTCCACATATGTATCTTAGACTTTTTTTTCAAATTAAATAAAAATTCACGCAGCTCATTAATTAATTAAATTTCTAATAAAACAAATCCACGCAGATACCATATCACATTAACTATTTGAACTTTTAATAAAACACAAAATTTACATCTATATATCCAATTTAAAATATCAAAATTAAATAAAAAATATATAAAATATATTCTAACATATACCTCATCAGATTAAGATATTAAAAGACTGCCTTCCTTTTTCAGATTTCAGGTAGGACAAAGCGGAAACATGGTGACAAAGAGGAAGCCTTAATGGACCCACCTGAGCTTGCGTAGCGGTAAGAGCAACACCTCCAGCTATGAGAGCCCAACCCCACCATTTGCAACATCTTTTTAATGGAAACTTTTTTGATGGACGGGTTCAGCTAAACGTGGTGATTTTCCATCTGTAAGTTGAATTTTAAACCCCACAGGTTTGGGACGGTTGGGGAATTGTACGCATTCTAATTTTGTTGATGCTCAGTTCCTTCAAATTGATCAATGATCACCTAAATGCCGGAGCAAATGGACATTTCTTTAATTAAAGAGAATGGATTTTAAGAACATAAATGTGTTCTAGTTATACTGAACTTCATACGGATCTAATCATACTGTCGAACAATATACAAATAAACATATTTAATAGAATGAGTTTATTTATCAAAACATTAAAAAGATATTACAACAAAGTCAAAGGTAAGTATTTGCGGGGGATACATTGTTATCAGGTTTTCTTCACTCCTTTCAGTGAGACACCTGCTTTAAATTAATTAATCAATTTGTAGTAGAAGCGATAATAAGATCTAAGGTCTTTTCTTCTTTTTTTTTTTCAAAAAATATAACTTTTTTATTTTTCACCGAACAAGAAAAAAGAAAGAAAGAAAGAAAGAAGGGATCTTTAAATTGTTTTGGACCTGGGGAAATTCCCATACAGAACATGAAGAAAATAAAATCATGCAAGTGCTTATGATGAGCCTGATGGCATCTACCTAAAATAAATACCAGAAAGGACAGCACAAACTCTAATAGAAGTTCAATTACACCAGTTAACATGGGTCATTGTGTAATATATGAACAATCATAATTTTAATCTTCAAAAACACACAGAATTATCTGATAATTTTCTGCATGATTTACACACTCTTTATAATGTTGAAATCACTTTCAAGTATTTGTGTTTAGGTTAGTGCTCATGTGCTTTCATTATCTTTTTTCAAATATACTTTACAGTTTTAATTTGTAAAAAATGAATTATTTCAAAAAAATTTGCAATTAAATTACACACTATGGGACTAGTACTTCCAAATCTAATCATTAATCCACAGAAACATGTGAGAATAATAATTTTAGTCTAACTTAAGCATAATAAATTTAAGTTGATTGAGATTCTAGCCATTTCAACAGTTTGTTAAAACTTAACAAATTCATAACATTTTATTTAAGAATTAATTTATCAAAATAACACGACTCAATTATATTTTTAACTTTTTTAGCTCAATTAGGTTGAGCACTGGTTGTTTGGGCCCAAAAAATCAGTCTGCGCCTAGCCCCATCGCTATACACACCGTTGTCAATAGAAACTAACCAAACAAAAATGTACAAGTTGCGGTGAAAGTGCCCATCCTTTAGTGCCGGCGCAGCCCAATACTGAAACCGCAACAAGAATTAGCACGAAAGATGCTTTCTAACTAATTGAAATATTACATGTCCTCCGGACACAATATTTGATGGTAATCAATTACATTTCTGAAAATCAGGAGGTCCTTTCGGAGACCTATAAAAACTCGTAACATCAAATTTATGATTTATATGTAATGCTACATGAAGTAGTTGCGTTTTAATAACATATTCTGCTCCTCTTTAGCTCTCAGCCCTTTAAACATTTACCTGAAAACAAAAAGAATGAATTTTCCTTGTGTATTACTGTTTTCCCTTTTCATCTCCTGTTCATTATTAATGCCTGCGATTTTCATCCTGCCGCTGAAACTGATGCATTCAATGGGTGCAAAAGAGTAACTTGGAATTGTGTGAAGCATTCAACCAGTTGATGCAAACAGATTTAGCAGAGGCTGGTATAATAGTTGGATGATATCTTGAAGGCTCTGAGATCTTTGATGGCCTGTTCATACTCTGCACGTGTTTCAGTTTCTTTCAACTCAAAATTGCAACCCCATACCCTAACACAGAGCCTCCTGCACTTAGGAGATGATTGCTGCAGATACGTCTTATACCAGTTGATAACATCCTCTTTTCTAATGCTTTTCAACTCTTCAGCTTCTTTCTCCGAGAAGTCAAACATATATCTGAAAAGATGAAGAGCAATCTTGGTTTACAATTAGAAAAAGCACAGTAAACGTACCACTGATGTAGACCCATTAGTGACACATTTTATATGTCCTTGTATGGGAATTTGCAATCAAGAAATGCATTAAAAGCTTAAATAGACAGTTGATTTGATTCAAGAGATTGTGAAGCATCATCACAACTTGATGTCAAGTAACAATGCGCTAAAAGATCATGTGAACTTTGGAATTCTTATCTTCATTAATAATCTATTAGGGTATGGCACAGAAAAGAAAAGCTGCAACATGACAGTAGCATAAAGTAGCAATATAGTGCATTTCTCTATTAGCTATCGAAAAGAATGGCCAGGTGGTTGCAATCTGACCAAATGGTTTGGTCCACTGTAAGATACCTTTTATCAGTTATCTGATTCCAGAGCCGATTTGCTTCATATTGAAGGGAAGGATCTTTCTCCAGAAGCTTAGCTTCCAACCCACCCCTGTAGTCCTCGAAGGATATATCATCAAGAGCTTTCTGAAACACAAACAAATACTTTAGGCACAAATATCAGCAATATTACCATTAGAATCTGTGTAAATAAGATAAATTTGTTAGTAATGCCTCTCTAAATTTAAAGTATAGATGCATGCAACAAGCTCCTCTGGTCAGGAAGTCGGCAATATAAACGAATTCATCATTGTTTTAACAAGTATACAAGTGCCCTTTGTGATTAACAGGGTATCTCGTCAACTGAAAATGTGTAAGCCATTCAGCTGAGTATCTGAGCCATAATTTGATTAAAAAAAACACGAAAATCATTTATTAGTGACAACATGGTGTGTATAGATGACATAGCAATGAATATACAGAACACAAAATGCAGCAAGCTCCTCTGGTCAGGAAGTCAGCAATATAAACGAATTCATCATTGTTTCTTTCTTTTTTTTTTTGGAAGAATACAAATTCAACATTGTTTTAACAAGCATACAAGTGCCTTTTGTGATTAACAGGGTATCTCGTCAACTGAAAATGTGCAAGCCATTCAGCTGAGTATCTGAGCCATCATTTGATTCAAACAAACACGATAATCATTTATTAGTGACAACATGGTGAGTATAGATGACAAACCAATGAATATAAAGAATACAAAATGCAGCACTATTTAGAAGCAGAAAAATTGGATGCTTACCAACAACTCTTCAATTCCATTTATGAAATTTTCAACTCTTCCTTGTAGGTAAACTGGGTCATACTTGGAAGATTGAACACAGAAACAAAATCCATAGACCCGATATGTTACCCTTGGACTACATTCAACAATATAACCAAGTTGCTCCTTTGTCCTGCAATCCAAATAAAACAAAGAATTTGAAGAAATGACAAAAGATCAGAAGTCCATGACATCACATGTAAAGCAATATTGTATGACATAAAATTGCTATCTTTAGGTAATCTCAAAATTCCTCATGCCTGTCCAACATATGCATTACAAGGACCTTTGATTATAAGTCTCATGAGAAGGAAAAGAGATTCAATCGACGGGCCCAGAACAAGAGTAATACCAGGCCTAAACCTAAAAAGAATGATTCATATTGGTTAACAATTACAAGCTTTTCCTAAAAAGGCAGCATGCATCCTAACCAAGGAAGCACAAAACAAAACCAACCAAAGTTTGCATTTGCCAGTCACCTGAGCTCATTAAAAAGTGGCTCTTCCACAATTTCATCAAAAAGATCTATCAAGGCCTTCAATTTTACTGATTCTAACCCCACTTCTGGCTCAACTTGGAAGTAAAGCTACAATGGACAGTGGGGAAAGCAAACCCTTGTCAACCAAATAAGCAACACAAACAGTCTGTATATTTTACACGAGTACCCAGAAAACTTGATTAATTTTCAGATACCTCAACCACAGAGTTTGTTTCACACTTATTCTTCACTTTGACATCTCTGACTAGGTTCGCACCATAGGGAAGACATATCACCTGCTCTTCATGCCTCATATTCAATGGGAGTGGTTGAGCAGATAGATTGTTTTTCAATAAATTTGATATGTTGAAGGCTTCATCTTCCAACAGATTGCCATGGCAAAGACCTTCAATAAAGAGCTGTACAAATTGTGTAATGAAGTGAATTTCTGCTCTAAAGGACAAATACAATTTCCATGACATGCAATATATACCTGGGAACGAAGTATGGGAATGAATGCCTTTAAATCATTGAGTGACAAGTCACTTAGAACATGTAGTTTCTCCTCTACATCATAGAAACTCTTGCACAGAACTTGAATTCTCAAGTCAGATGAATGATTCAACGGCTTCATATTCGAATTCTTTAAATTTCTTATCATCACCTCTTTAATAACCTGTTACATGGATTGTTGTTTTAAAACAGACAGGTCGTAGAATTAATTAATAGTCTAACCACAAGCACAATATTGAACTTGAGACAGATATAATGCTGATAATTTAAGATGCAAATAAGAGTTTTAGAAAATAGTAACACAAGAGACAAACATTATAATTACCTCAAATCGATCGTAGCTTGGCAGAAACATCTTGGCAATCACCAAAATCTTAGACAAGAGAACTGAGATCTTATCATTGAAACCATAAATCTTCAGCTGTAGCTTATCACTTACAATAGTTACAGATGCATCCAACTTGGCAACGCAAGCCTGTGGGTATGAGATTAAAATATATAAAATACCAGATGTAACCATTAATTCAGGAACTAATAGAGGCCAGGTACATATGGGATGAAAAATAAAGCTCAGAAACAAGTCTGGCAACTTGATCCATTTGCAAGATCTTTGGCACGAATAAAATATGCTTAGGATTGGCATCTCCATCAATCATTGAAAGAAAAACATACATGTTATGAGAAAAATGTTGGAAGAAAAAGGTTTTCATCTTGCTCCATCAGAAAGCAGGAAATTATAAATAATCTACCCTATTATTAAAGAAACACAAAATTTTACAGCAAGAAAGGTACGCAACTTACCTGATATATGACTTCATTCAGCTCGTCTTTAAGAAGGTGAACAAATAGTTCAGTAAGAAGACAATTCTTGACATTCTCATAACCTCTTTTCAGGTTTATTCGGAAATATGTATTTGCACGAGGAAGTTTAAAAGTGCTATCAAGCTTGTACCATAACTTTATTAATGGCTCATCAACTATACATTTAGGAGAAGTACTTTCAGGATCAATGTCTTTTTCATCAGCACGAATAGAGAAATCACAGGGAATAAACTCATTTTTCAAAGGCAGATGTAATGAAACATCAATTTCTTGCGGATCTCTCCATAGTTCTATCAAATGAAGAGGAATACACTCCTCAGTGTACCGTGACCCAAACCAAGGCTCACATTGATCACCTGAAATACACTTGAGAGAGAAATGAGTCAAAAGCTCCAGAAATTTATGTAAAGTTGAATTCTCCTTTGATTAAAAGTTACTATAGCTAAGTTTGAATGCCATATTATTTATCAAAATGTCCTTGTGGAACCATGAAAAAGATGGAAAAAAGTGATCACTTGATTCAGCAATAATTTACATCTGCCAAACAATTTGTAAATTAGTTCAGTTATTACTTTTATGTGACAACAGAAGAACATAATAAAGTCACTTAATGATGCTCAAATAAGAAGTCCATAGGAAAATACAAAGATGATAAAATTGAAAATAGAATAATATTACCTTGTGAATGTGTAAAAAACTTTGACAGCACATCAACCCTCATGTTTTCTGGTTTGAAGCAATCAAGAATATCTCTCAAGAGATCCACATCCCAGATCTTGTACAAGTAATCTCCATATATCACATGTTCTGCCGGATAAACAAGCAAATTCTCTGCAACAAAGAATTAGTAAGAGTCTCAAAGCCATTGAATGAATCCATATAATCTATTCATCAACTAAGCTGCGAACACTTGCATTTTGAAATGTAGAAAATTCTAAAGAAGCAATGAAGAAAAGATTTGACTCCAAATAGAGAGATTGTCAAGGTTAGCTCTCAATATTAAAAAAGGAAGCACTAAACTAATCAATTTTCAAAACACCACAAAAACTAGCACAAGGGGAAAAATTTTAAATGCCAACCTGAAAGCTCTGCAGCATAATCATCCTGTGGTTGCTTCTCTGCATATCTGAATTCCATGTTGTTAATATCCTGTAGTTCCTTAAATATCCATTCTTGTGGACCAACTTGCCGTAAGAGTTTCAAATATTGATAAACAAAACCAATGATGTTGAAAATCTGCATAAAAGCATCGTCATGGATGAGAGAAATTTTTTATAAAACCAGGACTTGGACAAATCTTGCTAAATACAAATTGATGGTTTCACAAAGTCAATGCAACAGTGAAAAAGTAATTGCTAAAACTAGATAAGCACGTGGCTGTAGTAGCTGCAGGGTGATGACAAGAAATTGAACTTTATCGATCGTATGAAAGTGAAATGATGAAAACAAGTAACATATAAGGATAGACATATAAATAAAATCACAATATTAGAAAAGATAGTGAAGTACAGAGAAAAAGGCAATAAAAGGAAGCTGCTATGATCAATGTACCCAATAGACCAGACCAATAGTAGAGCTAATTAATTTCCTCCAAGATTGCTAATCTTGTTCAGAATTGGTCTTTAAGAAATGTGCTATAGCAGCACAAAACATGCTCACAAATCAACAAGTGTATGTCCCGTATACCAAAAAGGTGCAGAGCAGGTGATAAATGTTATACCTTTTCCAAGCCAGAGTCAGTGAGGTGAATGGAAATGCCAAAGATGTACGCTATAGAAGATCGATGCATTCCTTCATCTCCAACCCCAGCAGACAAGAAAGTTGCCCACCCTCTGGCTTTGAGGAAGGAATGCAAGCTTCCCTTGCCCTCTGCAAAGTGTAAATTGTATTTACAGATTCAAACTTGATAGAAAGGACAGTTGTATGGGAGTCCACCCATATGTGACATAGTAGATAAACATGAAGGATAAAAGTGATATGAAAAAGTACATCATCAATCTAGAGTAGCTAACAAAAACAAGAACAAAGCTTCAAAGAACTCTTTCCGTCCTACCATCATTAACAATCCTGTGAGAACTACCGCTATTTACTTGCATATCAGATTCTCTTTTCATGGTTTCCTCTATTTTCACAGTTCGTTCATCAAACTGCAATCATTGACAGAAGTTGGAATACTATATCTTACCATGCCATGTGGTAGGACAGAAAGAAATTTAACAAAAACAGCACTATCTGCTTGCATACGAGATTCTATTTCATTTCCTCTATTTTGAATGAATATCACAACTCTTGGTGTTAGAAAGGAAAATAATGTAGCTGTTAACTTATATGCATACATAGCTGTGTAATAACTCACACAGTGGATTTATTAGGGTTCGTTAGCTAAACTAAGAGAATTTAATAGAAGTTGAAATACTATGTCTTACCATGCTCAAGAAGATGTGCTAGATAATCTTCAGGTTTCTTCAGATAGTGCTGGCGAAGACAAGGCAGTGCCCAGGTCAAGTCGAGCATATGAACTTCCTTAACTGCTTCCAATCGATAAAGTTTGCCAGCTTTCCAGATAGGACCTTCAACCTGAAACTTCGGCTTTGCTTGAGAACTTTTCTTCACATTGCAAAACAATTCCTTAACCCAGCCCTCAAGGATGTCAAGAGACTCTGCATTGCATAAATATGTTCATCAACATAAAAGAATTTTAAAGCTACGTGAAGAACAAAGAGTTCAGCTTCAATTAAACTGAGTTGCACTAAAAAATGATTGTGATTAAAAATCAAAGGAGAAAACATACTTTGGGAGCCATAATCCTTTCATATAGTTCAACCTAGTAATCCTTTCATTTATTTTATTAAGGACTAGATTCCATGTAGCACTAATAGTGTTTCTGCAATATGATTTCCATTAAATTATTCATTTCAATTTAGAATACTCAGAGACAGTTGTCCCAAGTACTGAATCGCAGTAGTATGTTTGGAAGATCGGATATGTATATATCTCACAAACTCTACATTTCTAATACCAATTCACAAAAACTATCAAGCCCCATTCCCTACAGGATCCCTCATCTATTTGGCAGTTAGGCAATCATCAGCCCATTTAACCTTCATCAGAAGAATTCAATTAACTGCACTAGCAGCAGTACATCCATGATAGTAATTGATGCAAAATAAAAAAGTCATCAGTTCACTTTTCCTTACTAAAAAGAAAAATATTTCTATCATATTTTGTTCTTATTAGTTTAGGGTTTAAGTATATTACGAAGTAATAAGAATCCTTATAAAATACGAATCTATTCATATTTTACAAAATTAGTGGTTTTTCCTATTCCATTAGGATTAAGGTTCCAATAATTTTCCATATATATATATATATATATATATATCAACCTTTCAATAAAAAGAAGTCTGAATTTTTCCTACAAATTAGAAGGTATGATGCTTTCTTCTAAGAGTGCATTTTAAACCCTAGGAGTAATTTATAGTTTCTTATCTTAAGAGTGATTCCTAAAACTAGCCATTGGTTGTTTCCCTTACTAAAATTCTAGTAATATGATCCTTTCTTTTATTTTATTCACTGACTCCATTTAACATTGATTGTGTTTCTACCATAAAATTTCCATTAAATTATTCTTTTCAGTTTAGAATATTCCAAGAGAGTTGCTCAAGTACTGAATTATTCTTTTCAAGTACTGCTTTCATTCCTAGCTAATAAAGCTCAGCCATGACTTGCTTGTATGTTTTTAAAAACCCAAAATGTTTCCCTACTAAGCTACGGTGAAATTCTAACAAAATCTTTGGTAACAATGGAGAGGAATTAGAGATTACCAAGCAGTTGTTCTAATGTAGCTGGTTATGGACTAAACTCCATACTGGTTTCTAGTTTGAATCCTTCCTTATAAGCTTCTTAATGGTTGCTAATTTAGGATCCTGGTCCACCTCACGCATCAACTCATCTACATCAAAAGCATTGCGCCATGATGATGTTCAGAAGAATGGGCACTCTAGACAATGCATTTGCTGCCTTATTCTCACCCCCTAGTTTATACTCAAATCTAGAACTCAAATCCCAGTAACTTAGGGGTCTACTTCAGATGCTACTCTGTTATTAACCGTTGTTCCACAAGGTGCTTCAGACTTGTTTGATTTGTCCGAATTATAAATCTCCTTCCCAACAAGTAGTGACGCCATTTATGTTCAGCAAACACTATAGCTATGAGCTCGCGTTTATAAACCAACTTCAACCTTGCTCGCCCCTCAATTGCTTGGACAAAATAGGCCAACAACCTATCCTTCTGCGTTAAGAAGGCCCCAATCCCTGTCCCTGACGCGTCCGTCTCAATGATGAATTGTTCTCCAAAGTTGAGTAAGGTTATTGGATAACTACTTTGGTTGAAGATTATTCTGGAAGATTTGAAGATCAAATGGGATGGCCCAATGAGTCTCTACTATGGCAACAAGTCTACCATCAATATAGCTCGCAACCCAATACAACATGATAGAACAAAGCACATCGAAGTTGACAGACACTTTATCAAGGGGAAATTGGAGAGTGGGTGATAGGACTCGTTATAGATCAAACAACATAAGGTAAATAGAGAATCAATGGAGAAGGAAAGATAGCTCTGTAGAAGTTTATTAATAGCGAGAATGCCACCAATACTGCCCAACAGCCTTACGAGGAGCTGTGAACCTCTACTAATCTCCACGGAGACCCAAGATAAGAAAAATGACCATGCCCTCTCTTCCCTCCCCTAGAGTATATATATGACTTGTAGTAACGGATTCCTCTCACAAAGATGACATGGCAGTAGCAGTAGCACTTACACCTATACAGACGCAATAACAACTTATCATGACAAAAATAACAACTTCAACAAACTCACACAGACACCGTAAACGAGCCAATATGACAGATCCTTCACAGCCCTGGGCCTCCCAGCTTTCCCTTCCTTCTCCTATAGACCAATGGGAGCTTATCAGTGGGCTGATTTGTACACCTTATGTATCTACACAAGGTCAACTTGCAGACATACTTACCAAAGGGTTAAGCAATCCAATGTTTCAAAGCATTGTATCCAAGTTGGGAATGGTTAATACCTATTCAACAACTTGAGGGGGAGTGTGGAAAGACGTAATATGTATGATTATGTCTATAAAATCTCGTATTAATTATGTCCATAAAAATAGGATAAAGTATCCCACAAATCATGGGATCCAACAAATTTGTTTAAATTTATTTCCTATTTTGTACTAGGGTTAATGTATATGAGCTAATGTATGTCTATTAGTCAAATACGAATACAAATTTCTACTTCAAATTCTGCCAGCTATACTTGGTAGATATGGGAAGGAGCTAATAAGCAATATGAAGGGGCTAACATAAATCAACAACACAAAGAACAAGGGAAAACCTTGTGGGGAAATCAAATTCTGATTTTGATTCCTCAAATTTAACAAATATCGCCTCTACAAGAGTGCTTGTTTTGGGTGGTGACATTATTGGCAACCCTCGTTCAACTGTTCAAGCAAAATCTTCTGACCAAGATTTAGAAGATACTTAGGAATTTGATAACGTTAAGCGTTTGGCAATAGGAGCTTATCAGATCATTGAAGATGAAGAAAGGCAAGAGGTAGTGGGTCCTTTTGCTGGTAACCCAAATCCTAAATCTGAAGAACCAAAACAATATGCAAAAACATCTAAATAGCAAGATTGAACAATTGAAAAGCAATTTGAAGCACCTGAAAGTAAAAAATGAGACACTATAATAGCGTGTTGAAATAGCAGAATTGGGAACTTAATAGATTAAGCAGCAATTACTAAGGGTCCGAAACTTGTTGGCTTAAAACTTCTTGGTGTGAAACTAGGTTAATGTAGATCCTGTTGTAGTGGATGATGAAGGTGAAATAGGAAAAAAAGACACAGCATATGGATAAAAGAGGACCTATGACTATTTTTATAAAATCAAAATTCTTTGTAGAGCAAAGACAACATATGCCTAGTTTTTAGTTCAAAAAGAGTTATTGCAGGTAATTTCTGAAAACCAAACACACAAACAAAGCTTTTGTTGAGAGCAGGTCAGATGTCTAAGTTGGATTTGAAAAGAACAAAAGTACCTGGAAATTCACCTAGAATATTTCAACATCAAATTCATCCATATAGCTCGTAAGGGAATTGTCGCGTTTAACCATGCTACAACACTGTTGCAATCTTTTATAAGTGGGAATATGGGCTGCAAGTTACTTGAATAATTAAGGTTTGAAGGCACAGCATTGAGGATTGAGAAGAATTTCAGGCTCTACTTGGCCATGAAAGCTTATCTGGAATTAAGTCCCACACAGGTTCAAGGGTAATGGTTGTTTGCAGTGCATTTAGATTACAGAAGCACACTAAAGTTTCCATTATCATTCAGGCTCCTGATGTAGTTCATTGTTATTACATGTTCCTTCAAAAGGCAACAATGAGTTTAAACTGCAGATAGAGGAGTAGAATTTCTAGGGTGAGAGATTAGAAAGCTCAAAACCACCGCTAGAGAGACAAAGTTTCTTAAAGAAGTAAACGACAAAATAGCAAAGGATGTGAAGGGACAAACATGGCATTTGAAGTTGGGAAAGAAATTCGGGATTGAATTTGAGTATGATCTTATATTTTACTCAATTGAAGATGCACCATAGGATGATGAAGAAGATGGATGTTTCGAGGCTATTAAGGTTCCAAAATATGAGTACATTGATGGGGCAAAGATCATGAATAACAACATTTAGACGTTGAGGTTGACTCTAATCAATCCGGGGAGAATGATGCAAAATAAAAAAGAGTTATTAGTTTAATTTTTCTTATTAGAAAGGAATATGTTTCTATTTTATTTGTTCTTATTAGTTTAGGGTTTAAGTCTATTAAAGAATAACATAAATCCTTATAGAATCCCATTCTTATTTTGGAAGTTTAGTGAGTTTTCCTATTCCATTAAAGTTATAATTCCAATAATTTTTCTATCTATATAATTAATCTTTCAATGAAAAAAAGCCTAAATTTTTTCTACAAACTTTAGCTAGTCAACTAGAAGGTTTGGTGATGCTTTCTTCCAAGAATGATTCTTAGATCCTAAGAGTAATTCCTAGTATTCTATCTTAGGGGTGATTCCTAAAAGTCTTCATTGTTCATTTCCTCCACAAAATATCCAGCATGCAGCCTAAGTTTCCAGCAACCCAGTTCGGAAGTCTCAACAACTGCTACTAAAATTTGACTTGAAATCTGAATTTCCAGCAGCCTAACAACCCCCAACAACCCAGATTTCTAATTTTGTGAATTTTAGTTACTAGTTTGATATTTCTTTTATTCATATATATCATGCAACAGTAACTCTTCCAAAGATTATTTATTCATTTCATATATATTGTCTTTCTTTTCACTCAGTCATTCTCTCCTCCAAGCTTGCCAAGAGAGTTCATTACATACAGTAAACTACAATCAGTTAAAGAAAGCTTTACCTCCTCCAATGACAACAAGTTTCATCAAACCTCCGTGGTAGTAATGTCTATACAATTTAAGAATCTGATCACGCAAGTTTATCCCTTTCTCCAAAGCATCAGCAAGACTCTTCTTGCTGCCTTCAGTAGAACCAAGAGTATCACTGAAATCCATATATAGCAATAGACAAACACCAAAAGGAAGTACAGTTGGAGCAACCTACCCCAAAAGAATCTCTGAAATGGATGACCAGGCACAGATGTATGGCATTGAAGTTGTTGAAGGCGGCAAACATCATTTTGCAAAACCTGATTAAATTCTGTAATCATTTTGATTCACATGTTCATCCTCAGGCAACGAATAATATGCCAATAACACAATGAGCATGTAAAGCAAACAAAACGACGGTCAACTTTTACAAAGAAAATAGAAAAACAGAAACGTTTTATATACCAGAATCAACAGCAAGTATTTCCCTTTCCATGGCCTCCATTTTCACCAGAGGTGAAATAAAAAACTGAGAAAATCTGAAAACGCAAGACAGCCTATAATCAAGATCTATGGTACACCTGTAATGCTTAGAGACAGGATTATTCATAAGACAGGTGGCAAGAAGGCTAAGAGGCAACATTGGGATATCCTATGCACATAAAAGTACAAAAGCAGCAGACATGAAATTAAACATTAGTCATTTATTGCATTACTCAAGATCTTAAAGAAATAAACAGACAGCTACATTCATATACACATTAAGATTCAATTTTTATCCCAAATATATATCTGAATTTTGAGAAAAATATACATGGAAATTCAGAACAAAATCATTTCTACCCATATGAAGAAGTGACCTAGCAACAAGTGTTCTACATCATGCTTTGTTGGGAAAAATGAAACAGATAGTAACATCTTCAAACATCAAATGTGAATAGTATTATAGAAGACCAATTTGGCAGTCAGCCATTGAGATAAGTATGATCAGAACACTCACAGGTATATGAAAGAGTAAAGAGAGGACCAAAGAATGATTATCAAATTTTTATCAATTTGTTTATTAAATCACCTTTTCAAGGCACCCTTAAGAAACTCGGGTTTGACTTCAAAATGGTAGCAGGTATGCTCAGTCTCGGTGTACGCATTTGATGATCCTCCATGCTTGGACAAATAACTATCATACTAGCAAGTGGAAAGAGTCAAACTTGTAGCCCTTTCTTTTACATTTTTACAAGAAGAAAATTAGCTGCAACATTCATGTGTTATAGACTGTTCACACAAGTTTATTTCGCCACATACTTTTGCCAACTTTTCTTCATACAAACATATGAAAATGCACACATGTTTCCTCTGTATGGTTTCTCCACACACCACTGAGAACTATTGAAGCTTGGTGGTCTTTTTGTGACTCAATAAGACAATGCAACTTTGCTTCTCAAACCACTAGTAATCTAATCTGTCATTTCCAAAAGGATATGTCTAATTCTTATTTGGTTCAAGCATCAACGTTTAAGGGACTGTATTAATTTTTCCTTCTAGTTTCTTTTAAAGGGAAAAAAATACACATGCCATTCCTCCACATTGTATCCTCTTCTGATCCATTTTGCAAAAACATTGTAAGGATAAGAAGATGATAGACAAACCTCATTTTCATCAGGAAAACCAATACTTCCCATGAATAGCATATGCTCTGTAAAAACATACAATTAAGACTGAGATCAAAATAAGGGTACTTCTTGTTAACAGTATTGAAACTAATAGGTAATGCAATCATCCAAATACTAAGGAACAAACATTAAATTTAGAAATGATCAGAAGAGCAGGCCATGCCAATGTGTAAGTGAAAACACGGGGAATGTCTCATAAATAACCCCTTCTTCACCAAAACAGCTTCTCTTACTATGAATAATTAAAATTTCATTTTCTAGAAATCAATGAAACCCATAAAGCAAGGAATCTTCTTCACTTCTTCCACAGATGTCCTGCAATTCAGTGGTTCTTATTTTATCTGCTAGGAAGGCATCAAAACAATAATAACTTTTTGAACCCTAAGACACTAGTAATACTATGCTGACCATATGTAGATGGCGGTTCTCATTCAATTTGTTAGTAGCACTTTATAACTCCAAAATTTTCCAAATACTTAGCAGGGCGGATGTTTATGTTTAGAGATTTTCAATAAGGGAATAGTTACATCTCTGAAGATAGAAAAAGTTACCATGGAGTGTTACTCTTTGAATGGAGAAAGCAATTAACGACTAGGAAAAAAAAAAACGGTGACAAAGAAATTACAAAACCATGGCTGCATTTCCCTATGGAATCAACTTTCAAATATGAAATGGAAGGAAAGATTTAACTTATAAAGTATGAACACCATATGCTTATGCTTATCCATCCTGGACCAGAAAATGCATTAACATACAATCATAAGAAAAATAGAGACAAACCTAGAAAATGAGCAAGTCCCTGAGCGTCAATAGGATCAGAGAAGCTACCCATAGCTACACACATTGCCGCTGCTGCCTGACCAGACAAACACACTTTAATTTCCCATAGCTTACCACATTTAACGATGAATGTTGTAGTTGCAAGTAGCAATTTAGAGTTCTGTCGTATCGCTAGGAAGCCATCCGAATAAAGAGGAAAGAAATGGAGTAACAACCTTCTTAGCTTGAGAAGCATTTCCTTTTCCTTTTCCTTTCACGTCATCATCTTCTTCATCGTCGACTTCATCTTCCTCTTCGTCTTCGCCTAGGTCCTCTTCATCGTCGTCATCTTCATAATCATCCTCATCTATTTCTTCTTCTTCTTCGTCATCATTTAGGGTTTTGGAATCAAAAGGAGGTCCGTCAGGGTAAATCTCGGGATCGTGAACGAGCAAAGCGCATAGGCCATTCTCCAACTCAACCACTCTGTAAAGCCGCCTATCGTAGGGCGATTTCACCACTATATCGTCGGATTTGAACGTGCAACCAGCCACCATTGGGAATAGAAATCGAAAACCAAGCGAAGAGAGAGTTAGAGTATGTTGCCCCCAAAATTTAGCAAACACCTTTCTCTATATTCTTCTTCTTCGTCACCGAGCTATACAAACAAAAGAACCCTTATGCTACTGCTAGTCACACCACAGTATAACCGTTACCTATTAATAGTCCGCCATTTATTATCGTGCTGCGTTTCACCAGATTAGCAGTACTCTCTGACGAATCAGATTCCGCCACGTAGAAAAGATTGATTATATCACATGCGATCACCTGTACTTTGCTAACGTGGCGACTTTATAATGGATCACTTCAAACTTAACCTTCGAGTGGAGTAGGTTTCGAGATGATTAAATTTGGTTGTCTGTATTGAAGCCCAAAAAGGTTGCCGTATGGACATGGAAATTACTGGTTGGATATTGGAATTTCTGCTTCGGCAACAGATTTCGGATCTCTTACTCAACAAGATCGTTACCAATGTCGATTTCCCTATCGCCAACAACAATCAACGATTGAAGAAGACACTGATTCTCCGTTCAATTGCCTCAGAGATCGGTAACGGCTCCGTCTCCGAGAAGATACTCGAATCGCTCGAGGTTCTCGAGAAGTTGGACCAGAGAGAAGGGGTCAAAATTGTCGATTTGATGAAGGCAGCGTACCGCACGGTGGCAGTGGAGTGTACGGTGAAGTACTTGGGTGGGAGTCCTCCCAAGCGCGGCCAAGGGAGTTACTTCGAGGCGGTGGAGAGGATTTGGGGAGGGAGAATTGAGAAATTGGATGAAATGGGAGAGAGCGAGCTGGTTACAGATGAGCTGAGAGAGTGTAGGGACGAGATTAAGGCTGCGATTTGGGATTCAAATGTGTGCAAGAGGTTGCTGGAGCGGAATACGAGAAATGAGGCGTTGAAGCTGGTTAGGGCTTATTTAGGGGAAGCTATGGCGCTTATGGGACCTTCTTTTCTCGAAGCCGTTGCGAGAACAGAGAGGGAGGCGAAGGAGAAGGCAGCGACAGAGTCAGCGGAAGAGTGCGCCGGTTACCGCAATGCGGGTGATACTGATAAGCTTACACATAAACGTAAGTGCTTTCGTTATCATTGACATATAATTGTGTTAATCCAAATAGGATTTTGGGCATTTTAATCAAATTGTGCCTTTTCGTCTGCGATTGGTGGCAATGAACATTCTTGATATCGTACAGGGAATCAGAAGAAGGTAGTACTTCATAAACAGAAGGGTACTTCTTCCCATCAATGTCCTAAAGGAAAAGTCAAAATTATTGATTGTGAACAACTGGATGTGGACAGACCTTGTAGTAGATATGAAACTGTGCCTACCCCTGAAGTTGATAAAGTGCAAGAATCTCTTAGACATAGTTCTATGGAGTTACAAGCAATTGTCAAGGACCCTCTTCCTGAATCTTTGCATTTAGCTGAAACTTTGATAACTGAAATGGCAAATAAAGTTCTCATTCAGGAAAATTCAGTTGAAACCCAGAAAGGAAGAGATGGAGATGGATCAAATTCATGTGTCGGTGCTGTAATATCTGAAGTGGCAAAGAAAAACTTGAACCAGGACACTTCTTTACAGAGCCTGACTGGAAAAGATGTGCTTGTGCCCATTCCATCAAAAGACGAGACTGATGAACGTCTTAAAACTGAGGCTAGTACTAGAATTCCATGTCGCAGCAATCAGAATGAGCCGCCTAAACTCAGCTTAATGGAACGGAATAGTACAGCACATACCTTTGAGGTGTGAAGCCTTTTTTCATCTTCAATCCACCGGTTTCTCTCTAGTCACGTGGCAATCAAATCATTTTTACTTTAACCAAGCATCAGTTGTGCATGTAATTTCTACCCTTCATTCCTAAGAATGACCGTGTTGCCTTCCATTGTTTCAAGCTATCTAGAATATCATTATTCTAATGTAGGGAAAATGAATTTTGTGTGTGGAGACATGCAGATTCATGCATGTCTCATTGGTTGTGCTTGTGGACATTGGGTATCCGTATGGAATGAAAGGAAAGTTATATTGCATTGGCATGCTACCTCTCTCTCTCTCACTCTCTCGCTCTCGTTAAACTTCCACTGAAGATCTAGTATATAGCTGGCTGGATTAGCAATTAGATTAAATTTTACTTTCAATCCAATTGCAAACATGTTGGGAAACGAACGGACTATTATTTCTTCTACAAAAGTTTAGCCGGACGAAACTTGCTATGAAGTGCTTAAATTTATCATCTTAAATTGCTTTCACTTCCGAGTTATATGTTTCTTTTTAAACCTTGTGGTCCTATATTTACTTGCTCGTACACAATGGCTTTAATGTTGGTATTCATTTTTATTTTTTAGTGGGATGATTCAATTGATGACTCACCTGAAGGAGCTGTTAATTACGCCAATAGATTGCACTTAGATAGCCCGAAGAGAAAGGCTGTGTCCCCATTGACGAAATATGAGGTTGCAAAGTTAGCAAAAAGGAGGAAAATGAAGAGATGGAGCTTAGAAGAGGAAGATGCCTTGAGAGAGGGTGTTCAGAAGTATGTAACTGACTTCTGGAAAAAAAAATCAATTATTTCAATTTGGAAACTTAGGAAAATATTTTACATATGCTTTGCTTCATTTCTTTTAGCATATGCTTTTTAGCAGTCACGACTTCAGGGGTTGGCATATTTTTTAAATAAACAAATAGCTTTTACTGGAACTCTGTTGCTAGGGAGGAAGTGACAAGCATGGTTTTTCCTCATTAGTCCCATTCCCAATTTTGGTATCCAGCTACTTATGTGGATGCCAAATTGAGAAATTTTGTAACAGAAAACTGGAAAGTGGAGAGCTTTCACATTCCTACTCATCTTGTGCCAGTTAATATTTCCATGCCTAGTCTATATTCCCATGAGTCCTGCTACTTCAGATAAGCAAGATGAAAGAGTGTTCTTTTCTTTTTTTGTTTTGATCCTTCTTTTGGAACTTTGTTTGAGTTTCTGTGTTCTTGTGGGTTTCATTGGTGAAAGGTTTGGTAAAGGGAATTGGAAGCTTATTTTGAACTCGAGGAGAGACATTTTTGCAGAGAGAACTGAGGTAAACATTTTTTTTAACCTTTGGAACTCTCTATTTGATTGATTCGTGTTCATTAGTTCGAGGTATGAAATTCCCAAATGTTTTTCCCAGGTTGATTTGAAGGACAAGTGGAGAAACATGACGAGATGCTGAATTTGCAAAACCGGTCTGCTGTTTAAATATTTCTGTTGATAAACACTGCTGTACCCCAAGCCTTTTCCCTTTTTCTTGGTTATGTTATACTGAAGCACACTTGAGTAGTTCAGTATTAGACTTTAGGTATAGGGTAGTTGATCTGTGAAGAAGAATGGTGTATAGTTCTCAGGTTTCTGCACGTATGGTTTATGACATTCTCTATAAGGGGTTAGACTCGTCGGCTGAATATATAATGTAGTAGGTGAAATCATATATAATTATGCAGCCACCTGTTTCTATTCACTACTTGTTTATAATTGAATGAAGGCCATGTTTGGAAATAGCTGATCAGCTATATTTTGACAAATTGAGAGGTATTGGCTGTTTGACCATATGTAGATGTTGATAATTATATTTGGTAATCAACTGATTGGATTAGCATATTAAACTTATTCTACTGTTTCTGAAAATGCTCCTATGAGGAGCGTTTTACTCCAGCGATGGAGAATTACAGACAATTATGTCTAAAAGTTATTACAAATTACTGAAGATGTCATCTTTCATTATTGCTCTCTCTTCACTAAATACTAATACCCTAAACTTCACTGATACACTGCAATTGAGCACTATTCTCAAATTCCTGTTTGCATTTGGGCACAATCCTCCTCTGTAAAACTTGGAGACACTGTTCTTGCTCTGTAAGTTTGTCCTCTCAAGTAGTTGAATGTTGCAGTGGCTAACATTATCGGTATACGTCGATCAGATTCTGACCAGTAACATCTTCTTTAGTAAGTTTGTCTCCTCTCTTTCCCCCTTCTCACTAGCATACTCAGTTTTTTTTAAATTTTTTTGACAAATTTGGTAGTATTTATTTGGATTTTTGGATGTTTTGATTTTTGCTAAATTTGATTCATAAGCAAAATTTTCGTTTTTGCTTTTTCCTTTTTTTTTTGGATAATGCTTTGATTTGTATGAGCTTGTGATATTATGATGATTTTGCCTAGTACTGTGGATTTGATTTATATCAGGGCATGCTTGCAAAAATAATAATCAAATTAGCTAGTTAGATTTGATGTCATTTTGTTTTTACTCTTAAGTGGTTCTGCACTCTTGCGCTGGTTGTGATTTCAACCGGTTATAGGTGGAGAGGTGAGACTCAGTTTTATTTTTGACTATTACTTAAGTGAACAAATGAGTAAGCATTGCAGATTAGCTCTCCTGTAAAATAGGGTCATTTATTATTACTTTATATGTTTTATATTTGCTTTATTATAAATGCTAGGTTATTGTATTATGATGATTTTTTATGTTGTTTTTGTTTGATGGTGAAAGGAACTTGGCTTGATTGTGATCGTGGATTCAAGTTAGTAAACTAATTAACTAGTGAAAGTAATTACAAATTAATTAACGAGTGTATAATCTTCGCTCATCTTGTTGATTGGACCATCTCAAAAAGAAAACAAAGGAGAAAATCAAGGAAGAATGATATAGGCAAAGTTCATTGGTTAAAAGAAACACTTGTCTTTTTGTGACGTTTGTAACTAGTATATTTAAAGGAATAAGGAAAAACATAGTAGAGTTATTTATCAAAGGTTAACATAGAAGAAGCGAGAGGAAGAGTTTCACAATACCACCAACTTATCATAAGATAAAAATAAACTTAAAAATAAGTTTAATTGGATGGGAGTTAAAACAGGGTCTTTGGAAATAGTTGGAATGGAAAGAAACGGGATAAAGATGGACTATGAGAAAGGAACAATCCATGTCAACTATAAATGGTGGACTTTGAATATTCAGGTTAGCCTTTTTCTTTTATTTTAAGTTATTTTCTTTTACTTTAATGATAAATAGTTAGTTAATTAATTTATATTTAAGTCATTTTTTATAAGAGACCATTAATTTTAAAACATTTTAAAATGAATGGCTTAAACATGAGCTTGAATGTAAATTTGATCAACTTTTTAGAAGTTTAACTTGAGGGGAGATTATATTTTGTGCTGTGACTAACCCTCCACAAGGAGAACAAGAAGATGAAAAAGTGTATATTTTTTCTCTACCTCATAATCATAATGCTCATCATCAATGCTATCATGATCATGACAATATGGATGAGACTAATGATCTAAACAATTATCATGTGATTGGTGATTGGGAAGAGGTGTGGTGACAGAAGAAGATGCATAAGGGTTTTAGAAAGTGATAGTTTACAAAATAACAAGAGAGCAAAAACTAAAAGAATAGGAGGATTTGCAGCAATGTATGATAGACTTGACAATATGATACAATTTATTCAAGAAAAACAAACTGCAACAATGGAAAAGGTGTTGAAGAATTGAGAACTCAAGAGATTGGAACTATTTGTGATAATATTGGTTTTAGTTTAATGACAATTAGATGTCGTTCTTAAATTAATATAAATCTTTGCTTTAAATGATGGTGTTTACTTACTTTGTTCTGTTTGAATTATATTGTTAAACTTCATTTGAATTGTTATATTTTGTATTTGGATGTATCATTATTTACAAATTTTCTGGTTAATTTATGGTCATGATTTTATTTAAACATTCCTTTACTCTTCCCTATTATGGTTAAACAATTAAAAAATATACTTAAGTGTCTAGAAATTCACCTTAATAATAAGTTATTAGTTCAACAAAATATAGAAAAAATAAGCATTATTACAACTAAGTAATTATCAAAAGACATAGGTTAGTGATAAATAAGTTAATATACTAGAAAAATGAAGTTTAACTTGATTAATATGGAGAAAGAAAGTAATAGTAGCAGTAATTATTATTTATTTATTTATTATTATTATTATTAATGTTTTATGTTTTTTATTAGAGTTATAAACTTAATTTTTGTGAAATTAAATATCTAAAATCTAAAATCATATGAAAATATTCAAAGAAATATTATGGGGGTGTTTAGTTAATGGGTATGGAAAGGAAGGAATAGATAAGGAATGGAAAACAACTGTTTAGTAATATATTATCACTGAATGAACAGTATTTTTATATCCGAGTTTCGGGTATTACTCTATACATCCCGATTATAAGAGAAATGAAAATCATTCTCCTAAAAAACAGACAAGAAGTGTCATGCACGCGACACCTCTTTTTTTCCTCTCTTTTTTAGCAATTAAATATAATTAATTAATTATATTTTATTTCCCCTTTTTTAGCAATTAAATATAATTAATTATATTTTTCTCTTTTAGTAATTAAATATAATTAATTAAAATATATTGAAATTTGATGTAAAACAAAAAAATTATTTCTCAAGATTTTTAACAAACCAATAACTATAAATGGTAATGGTAATCATTCCTTCGTTCTAACTAACCATCATAATTACAATGATTATATTCATTCTCATTCCTTACTATATTTTTCTTATTCCTATTACCATTGCCCCCTAAGCATTCTCTAAGATATAATACTCATGTCCATATAAATTTTTTTAAATCATGCTCTTTTAAGCCATTTTACACATAAACAGTTAATACTAAACAACTAATTTTATCAAATATCTTTAAATAAATAACTGATGTTATCCGATGGTCAAATTAGCTAATATAATTTATTGTCAGCTAACCGCTGATAGAATCAGCTAATAATTTATGCAATATACTGATTGCCAAACAAGCTGAAGTGATTTCCACCCAAGCATGCTATATCCAAGAATTGGTTATATCATTGAAATGTCCCTTTTCTTTTTCTTCTTTTTTCAATTGCAAGCAAGTAACAGATTTACAGAGGAGAGCAACCGACCTGTCAGGTTATATAGTAAACTGTGAAACAGAGGCTAACTAATCAAAATGTAAGTAAACAAGAATAGTAATCATAATACATAATGACTCCATGTAATAGCATTTGCCCTCTTTTTTCTTAAGAAAAAAAAAGTAAAGCCTAATTAATTACCTTAGACCTATTTAAATGCAACATTCTATATAGGAAAAGAAAGAAGTAAGATGAAAGAATGAAATGTTGGTCCCTGTTTGTGCTCCAATTTAATCATCAACACCATAAGCTTAATTAAAGTTTGCTATGTTATTTAAATTATGTATTACATTCAAGCCTAACATGCATATGATTTTCTTCCTTAGTCCATTTGTGCGAGGTCCGGATCACCTTAATATATTTACGTTGATATGAGAATAGTTACAATATCCAAGTATCACAAATTTTTATCACGGTAAAAGATTGTAATTTCGTTTAAAATTATCCAGCGTTAGTTCAACCTCTGAAGTGTAATGTTAATGTTGAGAACTTTTTTCCCTTTTTTTTTTTTCTTGTTTCAAGTGCTTTACTTTTAACATGAAGTATGGGAAGCATGAGAGGTGTTCCAGTCCAATGTTGTTATTAAATCAAACTATATGTAGCTTCTAGATGAGTTAATGAACAATGCTGGTTGATTAGCTTCTAATTTGATTCCCAAGCAAATATCGATATTATTTAGAACAAAAAAAGAATATAATTACCTAGCTAGAAAGTAAAAGATCAGAAGCAGACAGACACTTGATTATTACTTAAATCATAAGAATATACTCATAATAATCAAGTCAAGAAACAATAATATGTATCAATATCGAAAAATAATTGCATGCTAATTAAACAAAGCATATAGATAAGGACTCAATTAAAAGCTGCTCTTGTTCTTCTGGGAAAAGCCATATTTATTTTGGGTGAAACCATGATGATGGCCTGGTGCTGGTTCACAATGGAATGTGGTGACGGTGAGCAGGTGAATAAGGTGAAGCATGAGCAAAAGAAGGGGACTCGTTAGGTTTTGCTTGTGACCAATTATAATTAGCTGCTGGGCTTCTTGGGATCCTCGGACTTTTTGTTCTCGACGGCGTTGACACGTTGGCGGAGGTGCGACCCTCTCCGCCCCTCCTCGGACCCTTTTCTGCCCACTTCAGCTCCGCCTGTTTAACAGTTTTCGGACAACTTGACCAGCAACTTATTTTTCCTGCTCTCTCTATATACCTACGTACACAGAACGAGATATAATAACCTAATTAAGAATATAAGAGTAATTAACGTTGTTACTGTAAAATGTATGTGCTTTAACTTATATATTCTACGGAAAGATACTTATGTAAATATTAAAGGAATATTTCTGTCCTTGATGTCTTACGTAATTCAACTTGACCATTTCTTCTTTTCTTTCCTAGGTGAACTAGAGATGTCCTAAGTAATTCAGCACTATGTCTCCTCTCTCTGCCAAAAGTTTAGCTATGTGCTGGCTAGCCTGCATGTCTTTAATAAGCAGTCTAGTATCTTAGATTATAACGAAATCATTGTTGGCATCTTCTGAATCTTATTTTAAACGTTGATGTTAAAAGAAAGACCTACCATTAATTACTCTTGCCTTGTATTTTCATTTAAGTTATTTAATTTGGTATTAGGACAGCTTTAGGTGATAATGGATACTGACTTTTTAGACTAGTTGTTCATCTAGTTCTTCCTTTGCTTAAAGGACTAGGAAATGTGAAGTAAGGAACAGGTATCAACACATAATTTTCTAGCTATATAGAACATTAAATATGTGTTTTATTCAATGATTTGCTCAAATAAAGTAGAAGGACATAATTTGTTAATTGCATCACCTTTGGCTGAATCTTTTTCCTAAACACTCGAAGCATTTTCTTCCTTCTGGCATGTCTCCCATCCCCGATCCGACGCAAGTTCTGCAGTAAGCCCTTCCACAAACCTGCAGAGGCCAAGTTCTTAACATTTCTCATCTTCCCTTAAAATATCCTGAACACCTTCCAAGTCAATAATATTTTAAATCATTTGGTATTTGACATCTTCCCTCAAATTGCGTTTAATTATACCTTCATAGCTAATACAATATTTTGTGCTAAAAGAGGAGACCTCTTACCAAGCATCTATGGCGAAAAATGTAAATGTAAGTAGAACAAACAGTGCAGATATTGGAGTGAGGAATCCCAGGTCGACGAGATTTTCCGGCTTTATGAGAGTACATAGAGGCTGTGCTCATCACGCTTGCATCATCATACATCACCATACTATTCTCCAATGTATGCCTGAACTCTGCATAGCTTTTTGTACCTGTTGCATGGTTACCATCGACGTGGTTTTGATCAAGTGAATCGTCCATGTCCTCGACGTCGTTATGGTGGTGGAGGTGGTTGTTGTGGTGGTGGTGTCGATGGCCTATTTCTTTTAGAGACCTTTTGAAACGATCAAGGTCTTCGTCATTAACAGCATAAGGCTTTGATGCTTGCAAACCCCTGTTGAAGTCGAGACTAGGCAATCTGTTCAAAACTTTTTTGGATTCCTGAATAGCTTCCATGGTTGTTGCTTTCTTCGTCTCTGTACACTTTGTGTCACTTTTGACGTTTGCGAGGTCCTGAAACGTGAGGTTCACTGAATCATCTGGGATTCCCGAGTACAGTTCTTCGAGCTCCAGTTTCGCTTGTGCCATTGTTTTGGGATTACCCATTATTAGTTCTGCGTCCTCTGTACCACACAAGGCAGGAGATAGATGAACGAGCGAGATATAGAGAGGGAGAGGAGAGATCAGAGAGAGATGGAGACTTGCGAAGGTGAAGTATTTTAAAGAGAAGAGGAACATACGATTACAAAGTGTTGGCCGGCTTAGACTTATCTCATCCTTAAAATTCTTTCGGGATAATGCAAAACAAGCATATGGATCCATTTCTTTCATTTGTCCAGCTAACTCACTCACGCGTTTAGCAACTCCATTTGTTTTTCTTTTTTCCTGAATTTTATAGGCAAGAGATACGAATTTCGGATTCCAGCCAACAGATATCTAATCAACGGTCTTTTTTATGATACTATGTTGTTTGATTTGAAAAAAAAATTCACAATCATGCATCTCAAATCACAAGTTCTTTTACGTGTAAACAAGATACGTGTATGTTATTCACCATATTTAACATCGAAAGCATAACAAAAAAGACCTCCAGCCATTGCTCCGATAAAATCCAGCAACCACTCTGAATTTTTTTTTGAATCTTCTAGCTTTTGATTTCCATAATGCGACGGTGTCTAGTATTTGTTACGTGAAAAGGAGGATAGGAATTCAAAATATATATTCTATCGCTTCATCACCTCTGCCCATCACAAAAGATGAAATTGATGACGTATGGGCGTTTTCGTTTGCATGGTTAACTAGTTAAACGTTAAATGGACAATATTCTAAACAGTAGGAACAATAGGAAGATTTCCAGAAAATCTTACATTCTCCCACTTCATTCATTTAACCCAACATCAAACATAACAAGAAACCAAATATATGAATCATATCTATAGGTCCTCTTATAGTGGGTATTATCTTCTATATATTACATATATAAAATTTCTCATTACTAACCCTTAAACTTAATGAATAAACCATATGTTTATTCTAGGTCCAAATTAGATGATATTTCTCAAAACAATCAAATATATGTATGCACAAAAATATATGAGAAAACATCAAATCAAATAAGAGTTCCATTTAAGTAACAAATGTACAAAAAAATCACATTATAGAACTAAGTCCTATTTGCACTATATGATCCTTAAACTGCTTATGTGGTATGCCTTTAGTTAAAAGATCCACAATCATCAATTCAGTGCTAATGTGCTCTATGATAACTTTTCTTTCCTTAACACATTCTCTTATGGCTAAATACTTAATGTCGATACACTTACTTCGAATTCCACTCTTGTTATTTTTAGCCATAAAGATCGAAGCTGAGTTGTTGCAGTATAACCTTAATGGCTTAGAAATTAAATCGACAACTCTAAACCCAGATATAAAACTCTTCAACTATACACTATGCGAGGTAGCCTCAAAACATGATACGAACTCAGCATCTATAGTGAAAGTAGCAATCAGGGTCTGCTTGGCACTTCTCCAAGATATAGCTCCACTAGCTAGCATGAAAACATAACCAGATGTTGATTTCTTGGAGTAGTCAACTACTTCCAGGTTCTCAGTTCGCTTGTACATAAGCATGCAGTCTTTTGTGCCTTGAAGATATCTCATAACCTTCTTTGCAGCTTTCCAATAGTCAATACCTGGATTACTCTTATATCTACCTAACATTCCAATAGCATATGCGATGTCAAGTCAGGTGCAGACCTAAGCATGCATAAGGCTTCTAATAGCTGAAGCATATGGAAGTTCTTCACGTGTTCCCATTCAAAATCACTCTACGGGTATTGATTCAAACTAAATCTATCACCTTTCACTCTGGATGCTACACTTGGTGCACAATCTTTCATCCAAAATCTCTCTAAAACTTTGTTGATATAGTCTCTTAAAATAAACCTAAAATGCCTCGAGATCTTTCTCTATAAATCTTGATGCTAATGACATAAGATGCCTCACCCAGATCTTTCGTATTAAAATTCTTTAAGTGAAATTGTTTCACCTCATATAGCAAACCCTTATCATTAGTCGCAAGTCAAATGTCATCCACGTATAACATAAGAAAATAATTCTTTCTCCCACTGACCTTCTGGTATAAACATTGGTCCATTATATTCTCTTCAAAACTGAATGAAGTGATAACCTCATGGAATTTTAAACACCACTACCAGGAGGCTTGTTTTAATCCATATATGGATTTATTAAGCTTACAAACTAAATGCTCACCATCACTAGAGGAGAATCCTTCAGATTGTTTCATGTAAACCCGTCTTCCTCTAGTTCACTATTGATGAACGTCGTTTTCATATCCATTTGATGTAACTCAAAATCAAAATGAGCTACCAATTTCAGGATTTCATGAAGATAATCTTTCTTAGATACAGGAGAAAATGTCTTCGTGTAGTCGATTCCTTCCTTCTGAGTGAATGTTAATGGACATTTTATATTGATTTTAGATACATAATTTGCTAAACTCTTGTCCATTTAATGTTTAAATTGCGCCAATTAAGAGTTATTTGTTTTTATTTTAGGCACATATTGGATTTGGAATGTTTAAAAACATAAAGCAAGAAAAGCTCTCAAAGGAAGCAAGGATAAAAAATGTTAACGTTTTAGCCACCTAAAAATGTTAATGTTTAGAAGACAAGAATGAGGGTTGTGCGTGAAAAAGAGAGGGGGTTTGTGCGTGAATGATAGGTTAAAAACGTGAATAAGAGGAGTGGGAAAAAGACACCTTAATGGACATTCAATACGGAGAAAAGAAAAGAAAGCTGACGGCGGCAGAGAGAGAGGAGACAATGTCAGTGTGCGTGAAGAAGAGTGGGATCAAAAGACCTGGAGGGCCATTCAATACATAGAAACAAGAGAAGAAGTTGGCGGCGGTAGAGAAAGGAACGAAGACAGCTAGTGTGCTTGAATAAAGGTGGACCAAAAACCTTTATTAGAACATCAATACTGAGGAAAGAAAGAAGAAGCTGGCGAGAGAGCAGAGGAACGAAGATAGCGTGGTCGTGCATGAATAGGAGTGGACCACAAGGTTTAATTGTCACATCAATATATGGGAACGAAAGAAGAGGATGGAGAGGACAGAAAGCATAGGAACGAAGGAGGGAGTTGAACGTTGGCCAAAACATTTTTCAATCCTAACAGCCATCGTTTTACTAGGATTTAATTTGTTTTTATTCCTTAATTGCTTTAATTTTTGTGGATTTAATCAATGCAAATATATATTATGATTATGATTTGTGTTACATTGATGAATATGTGTAAGTAACTTTTTTTTTAGTTGAGGTTATGATTGACGTTGGATTAGACAATTTTTGCGGTATTAGGTTTTGCTTGATTGAATGCATTTTTAGTCCTAATTAAGCTTGATCATCTAGATTAAGGCCTTAGATGATTGAATGCCATAATCAATGGGATTTAATTTGTGAACATTGGGTTCAACTTGCTTAAGTGAAGTAAATCCTAAATCAATCCACTGTTACAAGTTTTAGTGTCTAATCTAATTGAAATCTGATACCATAGCCAATTTCTATAATTTGATTAAGTCTGGTTGTTTTTAATTCATACTTTGCATCTTGCATATTTTCTTAATTCGTTTACTTTATTTTATTTTCAAATTAATCAATTCTTGATCATCTGAGTAATTTTGCATCGTTTAATTTAATTGTTTTGCATGTTGGAATCTCTTGGGTACGATATCCGGTTCTTACTTGTTGACGGGGTACGTTTACCTCTAGTTGGTTTAGATAGAATTTAATTTCTATTGCTTTATTTAGACCACAACAGTAAACCCTTTGGCAACAAGTCTTCCCTTATGTGTCTCAATGTTGCCTCATGAGTCTTTCTTTGTTTTAAATACCCATTTACATCTAATGGCTTTCATACCATTGGACAACTCAACGAGATCCCAGACTTGGTTAGATGCCATAGAATCCATCTCATCTTTCATAGCATTGTACCACAGGTCTAATTCCTTAGAACTTACGGCCTATGAAAACGTTTCAGGATCATTTTCAGCTCTAATGTTGTAATCTGACTCTTGTAGATACACTATATAATCACTAGGTATTGCTGACCTTTTAACTCTAATAGATCTCCTCAATGTTGTATCATCATCTTCTTGAAGAACCTGTTGCTCAACTTGGTGTTCAAGTGGTTGCTCATCAATTTCTTCTTGTTCCTCATTTACAACTTGATCTATTGGATTGGTATTAACAGCTTGTGGAACTTCAGCAACTGGTTGTCCAACACCCGTTTCAACTTGAGGGGTGTGAATGACAATTGTT
>JANITX010000211.1:9528961-9544323 GCA_027564395.1 Erythroxylum ulei
TTGGAGGAAGAAGATGGGTTTCTAAGATAGGTATTGGGTTTCTAACCTAGATGGACTATAGGTAGGTTAAGATTGAGCTTGATTTATGATAATTCCATTTTGTTATGATTATGGAAATTTGGGGATTTCCATTTGAATTGGAAATTGAATGAGAATTTTATTTGTGTTAGAAAATCAAGGGCAACCTACCCAAGAGCAAGAGGAAGGGACCCATTGAATTTGGATTTTCAAGATTTTAAGGTGGGTAATTTATTTATAGTTATTGTGTAATAAAAAAAATGCATTGTGTGTGTATTGTGTGCTAAATGGCTTGCTTTGAAATGTTGTGATGTGGAAATTCATCATAATGTATGACATTTGATAAGAATTGAATTGTGAGCACGATTATGCTATGCCTTGTATTATGGAATTTTCATTTAAATGGAAAGAAGAAAAATTATGAGAATATGAACTTTCAATTGATTGAATTGAGCATGAGATTTGATTGTGTTTAAGCGAGAGAGGAATCGTTTCGTAGTCACGTGCACGTCGACATAAAGCCTTCTCCTGGCTGCCCGCTTGTAGCCCACGAGATTCGAAAAGTGGACTCGTTTCGTTCACAGAGTGAACATCGGTGTCTCTTTTTTGTTCACAGAACCCTCGAGCCAAATTGTGTGTGCATTTGTTTTTTGACATGTTAAGTTATGATGCGAATTGTGGGTTATGCTTGGATGATAAATTACATCAAATGTGTTTATGTGATGGATGATGTATTGGAATTGTAAATATTGAGATTTCATTGTTGGCTTATATGAATACTCGCATATGTGTTTGATTGTGTGGCTCATTGTTAATGGCTATAAATATATTAACCACTGAGCTGTGCAACTCAACCCAAGCCTCTTTCCCACTCCTCAGGTGTAGATAGAGAAGATCAGTGATCCTTGCAAGGCATTGGATACTCCAAGCTAGCTAGGCGTCTATTGTATTAAGTTAGTGACATTTGGCTAGCTTTATAAGCATATCAGACATTGAGCATCCATCTATATTTGTATTAAGCTACTGATGAGCGTGTTAATATGTAATTAAAGCTACGCTCAAATTGTGTTTGGTTTTGTTAATAAAATATGATTACTTTTGCTTATGATTTTCCAAGTTTTATATTGCATTTCATGCTTTAGGTCTTTTATAGGGGTAAAATTAGTGTTCTAACTTTTGGGAAAATCTAGAATAATCTAGGTTAGATTAGACAAAGTTGTCTTCTAGAAAGTGTAACTAATCTTTTTAGCTTCCCAACGGTGCATTGTCTTAGTTTACATCGTCTTAATTTGCTTCGTCTTAGTTTGTATCGTCTTAGTTTTGGATTGTCTTAGTTACATCATCTTAGTTTGCATCGTCTTAGTGTATATCATCTTAGTTTGCATCGTCTTAGTTTGCATCGTCTTAGTTTGTATCGTCTCAGTTTGCATCGTCTTAGTTTATATCATCTTAGTTTTAGATCGTCTTAGTTTTGGATCTTCTTAGTTTGCATCGTCTTAGTTTGCATTGTCTTAGTTTTTATCATCTTAGTTTGTATCGTCTTAGTTTTGGATTGTCTTAGTTTTAGATTGTCTTAGTTTGCATCGTCTTAGTTTGTATCGTCTTAGTTTGCATCATCTTAGTTTGTATCATCTCAGTTTGCATCGTATTAGTTTGTATCGTCTTAGTTTGTATCTTTGTCTCAATTTGCATCGTCTTAGTTTGTATGGTCTTAGTTTGTATCTTCTTAGTTTTGTGCATCTTATTATGCACTATTCATCTTATATCTTCTGTTCCATTTTTTATCCTTTTAAAGGCCGAATCCCACTGTGAGTTATTCATGAAAGTTGTAGATCTCAAAGTCCTCTTTCAAACCTTCAAACACGAAATCAATCTGACATCTGTATCAAAAGTTATGGCAATTGCGCCAAGACACGTACAATATGAGTAAGGATATAAACATGTTGGATTCTTTTGGCAATAACTTCTTCACCCGACCTCCAAATGAAGTGATTCTTGAAGCGATGGCTTCCTAACATGTTTTTCTACTTTTCCACAAAAATGACAGCCTTTTGAATTGAATTTCAAAATATTGATAGAAAGGAAGTGAGGGTTCATTGAAATGACCCCATAAGGAAACTCGCTTACGCTTTTTGACTCCGAATCAATAGTTGGGCTTTGGAAACAACGCTCAACATCTTGTGGTATCAGAGCTTACGTTTTTTCCTAGGCTTAGAATGCATGGTAGGATGAATTGTTATGCTATGTGCTTAATTGGATGTATTGTTAAATTGATTGATTGCATTAAATGACATGCATATCATGCATACATGTAGGAAATAGGATTAAGATCAAAAGTCAGCTAATCGTTAGTGTTTCTATTAAAGGAGTGAAATGCCACCTTGTAGAAGGACACGAGCAGTTATGCAAGGATCGGTTGCACCTGAACCTCCACCAAGAGAGGAGCGCACGGATGAGTCTAGAGCCCCAGGAGATGCTGAGGCTTCTGTAGGGCACAGTAGTGGGCCCTCTAAATCACTGACGCAGGAGTCACCTATTTCGTAGGAGCAAGCGCCTACTTTAGATCCGAGATTGTTCTAAGCCTTAACTCAGGCGTTTGTCCAGGCTATGGGATAGATGTCACAGACTTCTATTCCGGCCCTAACTAAGAAGGGGAAACAGTTTGATAAGCTGAGGAAGTATGGAGCAGTGGACTTTTATGGGACCACGGATCTCGAGGAAGCTGAGACGTAGTTGAGGAAGACAAAACAGATATTGGAGCAGATGGATTGTGAGGATGATGAGAAGGTGGAATATGTTGCGAGTTTGCTACAAGGGGTTGCTTTGCATTGGTGGGAGAGTGTCCTGAGGAGTCAGTTGAAGCCACCTGTCTTGGCATGGAAGGACTTCCTGATTGTTTATAAGAAGAAGTATCTATCTGAGGTGTACATTCAGCAGAAGTAGAGGGAATTCCTGAGTCTCACCCAGAGGGAGATGATGGTTAGTGAGTATGTGCGTCGCTTTACACAATTGTCGCAGTATGCAACAAAGATGATGCTGAGTTAGGCGGCTAAGTGTCGTCGGTTTGAATCAGGACTGCACCTAGCCATCAGGGAAAAAGTGGTGGTGTAGAACTTCTGTAACTTTCAACAGCTGGTTGAAGCAGTACTAAGGGTTGAAAATATTGAAAACATCAAGAGTGTTGTGAGTAGAAAGAGGAAAGGGAGAGAACAGTCTAAGAGGGGAGGCGGTACTCCTATGTCAGAGAGGAGTGCTAGGACTTTCCCTGCACAGTTTGAGGAGAAAAGAGAGAAAAAAATGTGAGAGAAGAAGAAGGTCGTGAGAGAAGCTAGAGAAGAAGAAGAAAACGTGGGAAGAAGAGAAATCAAGCTTGTTACGGTAAGTTAATCATCTTTTCTTCTTGTTTTATTAGAGAAATGGGTTGTGTTGAGAATGAAGGAGTTAGAAAGAGAAAGGGGTTTTGTGTAGAGAATGAAGAGTTTGTGTTGAAAGAAGATGATTTAAGAGAACCCATTTGATTTTAAGGTTTTTAAACTAGGTTTTGACTTTTCTAACCTAGATGGACTATGAGTAAGATAGATTTAAGTTCAATTTCGTCACTTTTGATTATTGAAGTTTTAGGGGATTTCCATTTGAATTTGGATTGAATGAGAATTTTGGTCATGTTAGGAAATTAAGAAAACCCTATCCAAGAGCAAGAGGAAGGGCACAATTGAGTTTGCATTTTCAAGTGAAATAAGGTGGGTAATGTATTTATAGTTATTGTGTAATTGGGCAAATTCTTGCCTATATGTATGTATGTTTGGTTACTTGAATTTGATTTGCTTGAAATTGAATTGTTGTAAGTGCTTGGAATTGCATGATGATTTATGACTATGTTATACTTTGAAAAGTGTTATGACATTTTGAATTAAATGAAAAGAGGAAAAAGCATGAAAGTATGAGCATTCGATGAAATGAATTGAACATGAATATGTGCTTTTGTATGGGCAAGAGAGGAAACATTTCGTTCATCACGCGCACATTGACAAGAGCCTTCTCCCGGCTGCTGGCTTGTGGCATATGAGATCCGAAGAAAAAGGACTCATTTTGTTCATGGTGTAAACCTTGGTTTCTCTATTTCGTTCCATGGAACCCTCTAGCCAATCTGTTTATGCATTGCATTTGATTTATTGAACATGATAAATAATTGAGTGTTGTGCATGGATGATTGAAGTATGAAATGATTATGTGATAATATGCTTGACTTTGAGTTTTGAACTAGAATCGTGAATGATTGGATTGCTAGATGTAAATGAGATATGAATGTATATATATATGCATGTTTGATTGTGTGGCTCATTGCCGATGGCTATAATTATAGTAGCCACTGAGCATTGTAGCTCAACCTAATATTTTTCCACTCCTCAGGTACAGAACAAGAAGATCGTTGATCCTTGCAATGCATTCAGAAACTCCAAGATAGTTAGAGACTTTTGTAACTAAGTTAGTGACTAGACTTTTGGATAGCTTTATAAGCATATCAAACAATGAGCATCCATTTGTATTTTGTATTAAGTTGATGTGTAGGTTGATATGTAATTAAAGCTAGGCTCAAATTGTGTTTGGATTCATTAATAAAATATGATAACTTTTTTTGCTTATGACTTTCTAAGTCTTTACATTGCATTTTCAATCTTTCCATAGGTGTAAAATTGTATTATGGGTTTAGGGGAAAATCTGGAATAATATAGGCTGAATTAGATGAAGTTGTCTTTCAAAAAGTTGTGGCTTATCTTTTTAGCTTTCTAACGGTATAAAGTATGTGATTTTTGGATATCGGAGTTGAGTGTTATGACCATTACAAGTTAGGATGTTGCAGAGGATGTATATACAGAAAACTATAGTAAATGAAGTGATATCGCACTAGAAGAGTTAAATTTGGAAAGATTATTAGTGAAAGGGATATTACAATGGATGTAGGATCTATGGGAGATGTCATGGAGAGGGAAAATTGAGTAAAAATCCGAAGGATACACGGTCAAGCTGTGTAAATCGACACTGACCGTCTATTCTAGATGCAAAAAAGTCGCCAAACCCGAGGGATACATGATCTGACCATGTAGTTCCACACGGTCCATGTTTTTGACCCTCTAAATGGCAAAATATCTCTTCAAAGTCTTCATGAAAGTTGTAAATCCAGAAGTCCTCTTTGAAACCGTCCTAATACGACCTTAATCTAATATCTCTAGTGAAAGTTATGCTAATTGTTCCAAAGCAGGTTCAATATGATTGAGGACAAAATCATGTTTGATTCTTTTGGCCATAACTTCTTCATCCCACCTCCAAATGAAGTGATTCCTAAGCCAATAGATTCCTAACACATTTTTCTATTTCTTCATAAAAACTGGTAGCCTTTGGTGTTGTTTTGAAAAAGATTGATGGAAAGAAAATGAGGGATCGGTTGGAAGAGCATGACTGGGTTATGAACATACTTCGGTATTTTAAGCATATTTTAATCTATAGAGCTTCGAATGAGATAGTTCTTGTTTCAAAATAAACTAGAGAAATAGAAATACAATTGTTCAAAAGAAGTCAATTTGTGATTTTGGTGATTGATTGGTGTGGGCACGCCACCCTCATGGGATAATGGCTGATGAGGGTTCATTGAAATAACCTTACAGGGTAATATGTTCACGTTTTATGACTCCGGATTGTTGGGCTCCGAAAATGGGATCCAACATTATGTTTGATGGGGGATTTTATAATGGAATAGAATTGAATGTAATATTATTCCAACGTTTGGGAGGAAGATTTATAATGGAATAGAATTGAATGAGATGGAAAAGAAGGGTTTCATATTACATCTGATTCTATCATAAACAGTAAAAAAAAAAAAACTCCAATTTGAGAGGTTTATGATGGAATGTAAAATGATACACTATATTACATTATAAATCTTTCATTCAAACAACATTTCACTATATTACATTATAAACCCTTCCATTCCTCCCAAACAATAATTTTCTAATATTACATTCATTCTCGTTCCATTCCATTATAAATCATTTCATTCCATTCCATTAAAAACTTTACGTCCAACCATATACAACCTTAATATTTACAAGGGAAATTGATATTAATTTGAGAATCATAAGCTAATTTTTTGCCTAATTATAAAAAGATTGAAGAACTGATTAAATTACTTAATTTTGTCGGTTAACATACAATTCTGAATAGTATTTGATATAACAACATAAAAGTTACACCATTCTCTTCATTAATAGATTTTTCCGTCATTAATTACTTTTCTTTTATTGGCGTATCCTTTTAAGATTTGATGGCCAAAGTTCTCCTTATAATCCTTGATACTTTTTTTTTTCAATAATGTTAGTTCAAATATGTAAGTCACATGTATTTCAAAGGAATTTTGTTATATAAAATTTGAAATTATTGAGACTTCGAATATATTTAAAAAATTCAAATTTATGTATTAGATTAAGTTTGAGTGTTTTTATCCAAATTTAACTTGAAGTTAATTTAAATATGGTATTCGTTAAAAATATATTAAAAATAATTAAGAATGAATATATAGAATCAAAATCCACTCAAAATTAATTTTTCTTTTTGGCGTGATGATTAATTTATGTTGAACTATTTTACTTTTTCTGTCATCTTTATATTAATAACGGTTCTTTTCTTGTCATACAACTTTTTTAGAAAAGAAACTAAACATGACCGAGTATTAAATTAAAACATGAGTTTTAAACTAAATTAAGTTAAAGGTGGTATGATTAACTAGCAATAGAGTTCGCTTAATTCTACTACTTCTGTTTTTTTGGACCATTTTTAGTTTTAATTTTTTGTTTCAATTTTTTAAAAATAAAAATAAAAACTATTTTTATGGAAATTGAAGAATTATCATTAGCAATAGTTAGAACTATTTACAACCTTACAATGAAGATTACCGTGAAGCTATTAACAAATTATTACGTCAAAAACAAAATAGAAATTGGCTTGTAGTCCAATTGATTGGAGTTATAAGCTCCAGCTATTTCACAAAGCAGTTGACAAGTCTTGACGTGCTTCGTTTGCTATGAAAAGATTTCGTATGTCATTGACGATGTTAGTAGCTAGCTGATATTTGTGTGTTGCCACTTGAGAGTAAAGTCTGCGATTTCTTTCCTTCCATGTGTAGTAGGTTGTGGTAAGAAGTGTTATTGCATAAAGTTTGCTATCTTTCTTCTGAAACTGAGACGTATTGGGAAACAAGGTCAAAGTGTCGTTCCAAGAATTAGAAGGGAGATAGAGGTCTAATTTGTGCAGCATTTGACTCCATACAGCTTTGGAGTAAGTATAAGTGAAGAAGAGGTGATTGTGATTTTCGACTGATAGTTTTCAAAGCTCGCAGATCGGATCAAAGTTGCCATACCGGCGATCTTTAGTACTAAGATGATTTTTTATCACTAGCTAAGTAATCAGTGAGGCTCTCGGCCTGAGGGAATACTTCCATAGGAACTTGTACCAAAATACCCGCTGATGTTTTGTATGGAAAAGTTTGTAGCAAGATTTGTTGGTGAAGATGTTCGTAAGGCCTAGTTTCCAAAGTATTTTGTCTTCTTTAGAGTTGTTTGTGATCAAAGGAAGGTATTGAGACAACTACCTAAAGCCTTAGAAGTTTCCAAACCATCTACCTGCTGAAATAAGAGAGGAGACTTTGGTATGTGAAGGGATGCGTCGATGGAGGGGGGGCTAGCTCGTCTCTATAAATTAGAGGATTGAAGACAGTCTAATTTTCATATCATAACTAGATGGTGTCCACTTTGCCCAGTTTATGAAATATCGAAGGGTAGATCTGTTCTCTTATCTTAAGCATTTTGGTGAATGTCCATAAGCAACCTTAAGATGGTTGCAATTGCCAAAAGTTTTGAGTGTGGGGATAGTTTTCATGTATCCACCAAATCCAAAGGGCACTTTTATCAACATGAAGCCTCCAATTTTTCTTACAAAGTAGAACATGTTGGATAAGAGTAGTAGATGGGATGCCTAAGCCCCCTTGGCTTTTGGGAATTGGTGACCTCTGCCTAATTCATTTTTGCTTTCTTTGCTTGCTTTACGGAACCCGACCAAAGGAATGTTTTGAGTGTTCTATCTATCTCCTTAATCACTTTTTTTGGCAGAACCAGGTGATTGATCCAATGAATGTGTAGATTGCTTAATATCGAAATGATGAGGGTGACTCGAGCTGCCATAGATAGGAACCGATTTTGCCAGGCCAAGATTTTTGCTTTATATTTCTCTAGGAGAGGAATGCAGCCCTATAAGTGAGTTTAGCATGAGATATAGGAACACCAAGGCATTTGAACGGAGTAGAGTGAAGTTACATTCGTAATATGGTAGCAAGAGCTGAGGGGCTGTGGACATTTGAGGAGCAATAGAAGTTGCTCTGATGAGTGTTGATGTGTAGACCGGACCAGCTGGAGAAGCATCGCAAAATATCCTGAAGAATAGTAAGAGAGATCTCATATGCTCCTGACAGTAACAGTAGATCATCAGCAAACAGTAAGTGAGTAAGGTGTAGAGATTGACATTTGTGGTGATAAGCAAATCGATCATTAGCCTTTATTATCTTCTCAAGCATGTGGGCCAGGCTCTCCATAACTAGTATAAAGATATAAGGGGAGAATGGGTCTCCCTGTCGAATTCCTCGCACACACCTTAGGGGCTTAGTGGGAATATCATTCACTAGAATGCTAATAAAGGAGGTTTGGGGGCGCATCATGTTCTATTGTTTAAATACAGGAGGGAAGTCCAGTGTATCTAGGTAAGTGAGAACAAATTCCCAGTTAACTGTGTCAAAGGCTTTGTAAAAGTCAATTTTCCATATACAACTCTGAAGCTTTTTGCTTGATTGATAATCTTTCGTTAGTTCTTGAATGAGGAGTATATTGTCACCTACGGAACGACCTTTAAGAAAAGCTCCTTGAGTCAATTTTATAATCTCAAGTAAGGCTGACTTCATTTTGTTAGCTAGTAACTTGGCAATGACTTTGTAAATGATGGTACAACAAGAAATGGGTCTGTAGTCAAGGAGTGAGGTGGGGCTCGAATTCTTAAGAATCAGGCATATGAAAGCATGGTTGATGGTCTTGAGCATCTTATAGGAAGTCAAGGTTTCATGGATAACTTAAGTAAATAAGGCTTTAGTAATGTCCCACGTCTTCTGGAAAAAGCATGTAGTGAAATCGTCAGGCCCAGAAGCTTTTGAGGGATTCATGTTGAAGAGTACCTATTTTATTTCATTGACTGAGAAAGGGGCTATTAAAGATTCCTTGGTAGGATGAGTTAGAGACCAGTCAAAGCATCTCAGTATGTCAATATTTTGTGTAGATGGGTCGGTTGTTCCTAGTAGTTGTTCAAAGAAACTTCAGGTCATGGATAGAAGTTCAGGTTGAGAGGAGTGGGAATTTCTAGCTGGGTTTTGGAGTTCAATTTTTCTGTTTATGTTTCTCCTTGCTAGAATGGAGGCCTGAAAAAATCTCATGTCTTGGTCCCCATCTTTTAACCATGCAATTCTAGCTTTTTGGTGAAGAATGGATTGATGCAAAAATAAGGACTGTTGATACTCGTGGGCTTGCCGAAGTTCAGTATCTCTCATTTGGGAGTTGCGAGGATGTTGATAACAATCAGCTTGGGCTACAGGAAGTCGAGCTTTACATTCCTTGATCTGAAAAATGTGTGTCGAGTTGTAATTTTTAAGAGCAATCTACACCAGTCTCAGCTTCTGCATCAGTTGGAAGGATTTAAATCCTGTAATAGGTTGTTGCCAGCATTCCCTTACAATATCCAAGAACTTAGGTTGTTTGGTAAGGCCATTTAAGAATCGAAATAGAGTACCTCCAAATTCAAAACTAAACTTTTGTTGGATGTGTATACAGGAGTGGTCAGAGAGTAGATTATCCCCAAAATGTGCAAATGACTGAGGGAAGACAGAGAACCAAGTCAAGTTTACCAAAGCTTGATCAACCTTTCTTCGAATGAGATATTGGCCCTATTGCTTGTTTGACCAAGAAAGAAAACACCCTTTAAATCACAAGTCAGTAACTGATACATTCTGCAAAAAAGATTCAAGTTCTCTTCTTGTGGTAGATAGCATTCCTTGTCCTCCCTCGGATTCTTGTCTGTTTTTGACAAAATTGAAATCACCTATGACCATCCATGGCTCTGTAATAGTGGCTTCAAGCAGCTACAATTTGGACTATAAAGTAGCTCGTTGAAATTGAAAGTTGGAAGCGTAAATAAAGGAAACAACAAACCTTCTATCAGAAGCAAAGTCGAAGCAAGATAGTTGTAGATGTTGCTTACTCTCATCATTCACATGGACTGAAACTTGCTTCATATGGTAGAAACATAAAATTTGACCATTGAAGTGAGAGGATAAATTTGTATACACATCCCAATCCTTAACCAAAAACATGGAAGCCTCACAGAGATTGGAAGCTCTTATTTTAGTTTCTAGGAGCCCCATGATACAGAGTGTTTTTTTCAAAACCATATCTCTAATCATTGCTTTTTTGTGAGGGTTATTTGACCCTCATACATTCCAGGCAAGTAACATTAGGGGGAAATTTCCCCTTTTGAGTTTTTGTTTTTCTTACGAGTTGGCCTTCTACGAGCAGCGTTGGTGGATGTCCAAACACTAAAATTGGAGTCCTCACTTTCACTCTAAGTGTTGGAATGTTGTGTAGAGTCCTTATGGGTAGTTGGGATGTTAGTAGACTGTTGATTGGGCTGATCAACTGATTGATTAGGATTGGCTTGAGCTTCGAGTATACTATAGCATTTGTAGTGAAAACATTTTGAGCAAGGGGAGGATTAGAAAATTGTTCCTCAAGTTAATTAGTTGCCAGATCCACTGATGCTTGCGGGTTTGGAATAGGGTCTTGGTATGCTGAAATACTAGAGATGGACTTCATATGGGCAGCAAGGGTATGACTGTTAAGCTCCTTATCCATATTGAGTGTCTCCTGTGTTTCTATGACTGGCAAGATGGGTGAATTCTCCAATTGATCAGCATCCTTTTGTTCACTTAAGGTTGAGGGTGCCTCCAATTGTGGAGCTTATGGTATTGGAGTAGTAGAAGTCTCAATGAGTTCCCTATATCTGCCAGTTTGAAAGAGTTTACCAGTTGGCTTCCAAATCTTTTATGATGTTGTCGATTTCCAGGGTAGGAAATAGTGATCTCAGTTGGTCTAAATTCTCCGTCATCGTCTATCTTGAGAATAGACAAAGTATTTGGCAGGAGGACATCTCTGCTCATTTAAATGTAGATTTTAACATAAAATACTCGTTCCATGTTAGCCGTCGGTGTATCCACGCATATGGGTTTGCCTAGTGAGCTAGCCAAATAGCTTAGGCTTTCAAAAGCCCATAATTCTAGAAGGACGGTGTGGAATGTTAACGGGCATTTTATATTGATTTTAGATGGATAATTGACTAAACTCTTGTCTATTTAATGTTTAAATTGTACTAATTAAAAATTATTTATTTTAATTCTAAATATATATTAGATTTGGGATCTTTAAAAGCCTAAAGCAAGAAAAACTACGAAAGGATGCAAGGATAAAAAACGTTAATGTTTTGGACCAGAAAAGGAAAAAAAGTTGGTGGCGGAGAGAAGAAAACGAAGACAGTAAGTGCGTGTGAAAAGGTGGACCAAAAACCTTTATTAAAACATTAATAGATAGAAACAAAAGAAGATAGCTGGAGGCGGAGAGAGAGGAACAAAGAGGGCGTGGGTGTGCTCTAATAAGGTGGACCCCAAATCCTTATTAAAAGTTTCAATACAGAGAAACAAAAGAGAGGCTGGCGGCGGCAGAGAGAGGAGAAAACAAAAACAGCGCGAGTGTGTGACACATAGAACGAAAGAAGATAGGAACGAAGGAGAAAGGCAACTGCAGCAAAGAGCTAGAATGAAGATAGCAAGCTGAACACTGGAGAAGCTGGCAAGAAAGTAGAGGAACGGAGACAGCGAGTTGAACTTTGTCCAGAACATTTTTTCAATCCCAACAGCCACGGTTTTGTTGGGATTTAATTTGTTTTTATTTCTTATTTGTTTTAATTTTTATGGTTTTAATCAATGGCATTATATATTATGACCATGATTTGTGTTACACTGATAAATATTTATAAGTTTTTTTTGTTAAGGTTAGGATTGATATTAGATTAGGACAATTTTTGTAGTATTAGTTTTTGCTTGATTGAATGCATATTTAGTCCTAATTTAGCTTGATCACTTAGATTAAGGCCTTAGATGATTAAATGTTACAACCAATGGGATTTAATTTTTCAGAAAATTAATCAAGTAACATACTTGAGACTAAAGTGTAGACCAACTAAAGGATATTATGTGAGGATACCTAGAATTAACAAACTTAATTTTAGGCTTCTTGTATTGAATGCTTTTTATTCCAAATTATCTATGAACCAATTGGGTAACTCGGATTTAGAAGAGAAGGGAATTCTTATGAACATTGGGTTTGACTTGCTTAAGTGAAGTAATTCCTAAATCAATCCACTGTTATAAGTTTTAGTGTCCAATTCAATTGAAATCCGATACCTTAGCCGATTTCTGTCATTTGATTAAGTTTAGTCTTTTTAATTCATACTTTGCATCTTGCATATTTCCTTGATTCGCTTATTTTATTTTATTTTCAAATCAATCAATTCTTAATCGTCTAAGTAATTTTGCATCATTTAATTTAATTTTCTTACGTGTTGGAATCCCTTGGGTAAGATATCTGGTTCTTACGGTTTTATATTACTTGTCGATAAGGTACGCTTGCCTCTAATTGGTCTAGATAGAATTTAATTTATATTGCTTTGATTAGACCGCAACAGATATCCTAAGGAAATAATTGGATATTAGTTCTATAATGCTTTAGAGCAAAAGGTGTTTGTCTTAAAGCATATTGTCTTTTTATAGAAAAAGTTTCTTCTAAGAGAAGACAGTGGGAGCTAGGTTGAACTTGATGAAGTTTATGATGGTCAAACAGATGCAAATCAATTGTTTGAACCCGAGATTGTTGTTCACGGAGATGAGACAATAGTTGAACCTTCTAACACACAAATTGTTCATAGGTCAAGTAAGATACGCAATGTTCCAGAGAGATATGGATTTCTCATCAGTGAACAAAATGACATATTGCTCATAGAGGACGATGAGCCTATAATCTATGAAGAGGCTTCAAAGAGTTTTAGAATCTAAAAAATAGCTTCAAGCCATGAAGTCTGAAATGGATTCCATGTTTGAAAACTAAGTCTGAACTTTGGTTGACCCACCTAAAGGGCCAAAACCCATAGGGTGCATGTGGATTTTCAATAAGAAAATCGACATGGATGTAATGTGATTACCTACAAAGCAAAGCTAGTCGCTAAAGGATATCGTCAAAGACAAAGAATTGACTATGACGAAACATTTAGCCTCATAACCATTCTTAAATCCATTAGAATACTCCTAGCCATTGTTGTTTATCATGTTTATGAAATATGGCAAATGGATATGAAGATAACTTTCCTAAATGAAAACCTAGTTGAGGATGTGTATATGATACAACCTGAGGGCTTTATATCCAAAGATGGCAAAAAGGTATGTAAGCTTCAGATATCCATTTATGGATTGAAGCAAGCATTTAGAGTTGGAACATCCGGTTTGATAAGACAATCAAAGAGTTTGGTTTCTCACAAATCCTGATGAACCTTGTGTGTATAAGAAGGTTAGTGGGAGTGTTATCATATTCCTTGTGTTATACGTGGATGACATATTACTAATAGGAAATGATGTCTTAAGTTTGCAATCAGTCAAATTTTGGTTGTCCCAGAATTTTTCCATGAAAGACCTTAGATAAGCAACTTGTATATTGAGAATAAAGATATATAGAGATAAATCAAGGAAGTTGCTAGGTCTTTCACAGACTACATATACAGATAAAATGCTAAAGAGGTTTAGCATGAAGTAGTCCAAGAGATGGTTTCTTCCCATGACTCATAGGATAAAACTCTCGAAATCTATGTGTCCCAAGATGCAATATGAGAGGACTCGCATAAGTGTGATCCTATATGCTTCGACAATAGGATCAATCATGTATGTTATATTGTATACAAGACCCGATATATTGTATGCTCTAAGTGTTACGAGAAGATATCAATCGGATCCTGGTGAGTGTCATTAAGTGGCTGTCAAGAATATCCTAAAGTACTTGAGAAGGATTAAGGATGTATTCTTGATATATGGAGATGATCTCGTAGTGAGTGGACATATAGATGCCTATTTTCAATCTAACCAGGATGACTCCAAATCTCAGTTAGGTTACTTTTTCACACTGAATGGTGAAGCAGTCAATTGGAAAAGTTCTAAACAAGAGACTACTACTGATTTAACGATCGACTCAAAGTACATTGCAGCTGCGGAAGTGACAAAAGAAGCTGTTTGGATCAAGAAGTTTGTTATGAAACTTGGAGTAGTTTCGATCATTGTAAACCTAATATTGTTGTACTATGACAACAATGGGGCTATTGCTCAAGCCAAGGAACTAAGGTCTCATCAGAGATCCAAGCACGTACTTAGGAGATATCACCTTATCAGGGAGATAATTGATAGAGGTGATGCGAAGATAGAGAGATTGCCCACAGATCATAACATCGTTGATCCTTTAACTAAATCACTTCCTCAAATGAAATTTGATTCTAGTGTACTTACCTTACCATTAGATACAAAGGTGATTGGTTTTGGTGCAAGTGGGAGATTGTTAGAGTAGTGCTCTAAAGGCAATCACTTTTAGCACTCTTGTACAAACTTTATTTTGATTAATAAAGTGAAAGGCAATTTTTCATTTATTTATGAATTGATGGCGATCTTAAATCGAATTAATGAAGTCCATAATATAAAACATAGCATAAATGAAATCATACTGAGATTGTGATAATGAGATTCCTATCATGTGCAATTATGTTAGTATCTAAATAATCCCTAGTCATAGGATTAATAAGATAGGACATTATTAATTCGGATAGACTAACACATGTTATACTACTTGATTTGATCAAGTAGTGAATCTCACAAAATGTAACCATGAGATGTTTATAGTTAACATGTGGATGCTTACTAAGAATAGTAAGTTCATCAAATGATCCATTATGAGATTATCATTTGGATGATCTATCAAATGTCAATGATTAATCTCATCATAGCTGTAACATCTCACCCTCAACTGGAAGGGTAGAATTGTAAATTTGCATAGGATAAGATGGATTGGGAGTAATTAGGACTGCTCATGCATAATAAGATTAGTATGCAGTGACTGTTG